>OVAP01007783.1:0-10446 GCA_900406295.1 Aurinia saxatilis
CTAGACCAAACGGGCCAGGCCCGCGGGCCGCGGGCTATATTGACACCTCTATGTATAGGTAAACTAAAAACATTTTCATTAGTTGGGCGTAATGCTAATGTTTAAATATCAATAGAAATTTAGTAACTTCGATAACCGGATAAACCCAATATAATGGAAACACAACTGAATTTTATAATGTACCAAAAGTAACCGGATAAACCAAATATCCATAATTGTGTTCGCCAACTGAAGATCATTTGTAAGGGGCTATTCATTTGATATGTATCGTGTGTTGTGGAAAGAGTTGCACCGTGAAGTGTTTATTTCATCAAATTGAAAATCATATGTAATATAGATCAGATTTACATACGATAAAAAATAAAAGAAGAAGAAATTAATCGATTACCCAAAAATCAGTATTAAAAAAAATGTTTGTACATTGTGAACCTATTTCTACTTTTAAAAAGAATAAAGATAATACATAAATTTAAAATCTCTATAATATAAAATGCTAATTGTATGCTATCGTTTTTTCATGATAAAACTAAAAGAAAAAATTGAATAAAAATCTGAAAATGAGAATAATACAATTATTTTTTACAATACTTAAAAGTTACAAAAAAAATCAGATGTTAAATTGTTCGATTATACAATTTGATCGAATAAAATATATTTTTTGAACATTTGAACCGAAATAGCAGTTTAGGTGTAAACAAGCCATATTTAAAGAATCACATCCTACAAAATTTCTAAAAACTAATTATACACGGTAAATTTCCGAAAGATTGAAATTTGAAGTCATTGATTATAATATTTGGATAAGTTTGAAAGACTACAAATTGAAAATAAAATAAATCAAAAGTCTGAAAAACATAATAAATTTAGGTGATCGGCATGTGTTCTTTTCACTTCGCTTCCCCATGCGCTCCTATCTGAAAAGGACACGAGCCGATCATTCTTCTAATAGATAAATGTTGTTTACATGTCGGGCGCAAAGGGCAAAGTGAAAGGACGCATGCCGATCATTCTTCTAATAAACAAATGTTGTTTACAAGGAAATTTTCAATAATGTTCTTATTACAAACAAATATGGGAAGGTTAAAACTAAAACGAATAATGTTGTATACAAAGAAATCTACGATAATGTTGTTTAGAACCTTGCTTTGCTTTCTTTGGTCGTTGTTTTCTATTCATTTTACAGTTCTTTTTTTTCCTATTGTTGGCTCAAACATTATAAATATTTTTTACATCTGATTACATAATCATTTTTTATTTAAATGGTGTATTTTTTTAATATGACATTGACAGCATGCACAAGGTGCGGACCAATCACCTAGTGATATTAAAACATGAACATACATCACTTACATAATTGATGTATTTTTTTTAATTTTTGTTAGCATCACTTCTACAAATAATACAAAATATACACCAATTATATAAGTGATGTATTCTTTTTTATTTATTTAACATCACTAATATAAATGGTGTTATTTTATTTTTAAATTGCATCAATTTAATAATATATATTTGTGGCTACTTGTTTATCTCAAATAAATGACAAACCAATTAAATAAATAGATAATAAAATCTTTAAGCGAACTAATTCGTATGTTTTGTTGTTGTTTTGGCTAAATGTTATTGCCTTGGGTTTAGAAAATATAAAGCTAGCACAAATACATTCTAGGAACATGTGAAGTTGTAAAAGAAGAATAGTTTTTAGGCCAATAAACAAAGAAAAAGATTTTTTTTTCTCTAGCATTTCTTCATCATCATGGCCAATTGCAAGTCTTTTTCTTCGCTTCTTAGGTCCAACTAATCTGGCATATGCCTTGATTGTCTTCTTTGAGACAAGATTTCACAAGAGGTAGATTTTCCGTCTATTCAACTTCCACCATATCCTTTCAAGATTATATTTACTTTAAACTCTATTACTGCGTCTTGTAAGTTTTTGTGCCCACAAAGCGTTCGATCATTTGCCTAAACAAAGTTGGAATCATTTTTTTTTTTATCAAGGCTCTTTTAAAACAGAGCAGTCCATAAAATTATAATTTCTGGTCCTTTTTTTTATCCTCTAGTTCTTCTTCGACGTGTCGTGAATCCGAGAATCTTTCCTATCCGAGACTCTTTCCTATTTACTTCTTTTCTTTTAACAACTTTTAGTTTTTTTCTGTGTTTCATGGATGAATGATTTTGTATTATTTTTAAGCAAGGTTCGAAAAATCGTTAGACGTTAATCGGATGGTCAAGGTGCGCCTAATGATTAATTGATTAATCGGAGATTACACAGAGATTAATCCGGGATTTTTAAACTTATTTTAATTATTATAATTTAGTATAAATGAATACATAGATATATGATGGTAAGTAAAAGTTATTAAGAATATTTAGTGTAAGCAAAATCTTGAAAAATATTCAAAATTAACATAAGTTCTTAAAAATATAATTTTGCATGTATATAAGTACACCTCAAAATGTTTGTGTTTTTACTTTTGAGTTTATTAAAATTTGCACATAATTACACACAAAAATGGTCACATCCAACAAAAACTAAAAGCTAATTAAAGAATATATGTAAAATAGATGAAGCTTTTATAAGGGACTTAACCACATATACCCATTTTTTTTATTTCATTAATCACATGTACCCACATTCCTTTATTTTGGTTATTTTTCTTGTAAGAAGTCTAAAATACTCCTATTTATATATTAATTATTTATGGGATTTTAAGGTTTAGGATATAGGGTTTAGGGTTTAAACCCTAAAATCCTAAACCCTAAAAAGTCTTCCCACCCCTAATAAACCCTAACCTCCTAAAATATAAACCATAAATCCTAACAATTAAACCCTAATAGTTATTTAAAATTAAACCCTAAGTTTAGAAGGGTTTAACCCTAAATCATAAACCTAAGTAAATCATAAACTCTATATTTTACTAAACCTTAAATCCTAAAATCTTAAACTCTAACAAATATATCATTTATAATGAAAAATAGCTTTGGTAAACGAAATGTATAATGAGATTAAAATAAAAAAGAATGAATATATATGATTAAAAAAAAATGTAATTATATGTGGTTAGTGAATATAACTGCTTATACGCTAGCAAGACAAGAGCATATATCCCACGTAGACAATGAACAAGAGCATATATTTCAACCTCTCTATAAATAGTTACACTTGTTATTTTTGGTCAGTGATTCGGCTTAACACAGGCCCATTATGTAGCTGAAAAGTTGATTTCTTAACTAAGCATTTTTATGTTGGGTTTAAATCATATATATTCATTTTTATTATTAATTACATATGTTATATAATTTAAATAAATATTTCAATAAAGTATATTATAATTACAGTAATTAATATAGCATAAATTATTACAATATTAACATCAATTATACACAAATAATAAAATTATTTTATATCGATTATAGTAAATAATTCTTTTATTAGAATCATACTTATAAAAGAATGAACCCCACTAATTAATATTAGCATCATTTATATGTAACTGATATAAATATTTTATATCAATTATTAGAAATGTTACAAATACTAACATCATTTATACTAATTGATGCAAACATTAAAATCATTTATTCAAAATGATATAAAAATTAACATCATTTATTGCAAACGACACATAATTATATCAGTAATAAGCAAATGATACGAAATATTTACATCATCAAGATCGATATCACTATTCTAAATGATGTAATTTTTTATTATTATTTATAGATGATGTAACCATTAAAGTTAAATGATATAACTCACCTTTTTTTTGTGTGTAGTGAATCACATTATAATTCACCATAGCTAAGGCAATATAGAAAGAAAGGTTGAACAATAATAGACCTTAGCTTTCTCTTTGTTGGGTAATAATGAATTTGTTTGAGATATATCAATCTAATTTTGCATGCATCGAGACATGCATGTCTAGAATCAAGCGAAATGCATATATGTACATATCATCTTGTGTAACTATCCTATCGCCTATAAATACAAGACATAATCTTTCATTCAGGTCATCGACTCAAAAACTAGTTATTGAGAATAAATCTACGAGAGTTCTTTTCTTTTCAATTCTAAAATTAATAAGTCGTCTTTGAAAGTATATTGTCGTTATTAGTTCATAGATTTTTAGTACGAGTATTGTATATTAAGATTATCAGTGGTTTTATCTTGGACGGACGATTATATTCACTTTTAAGATTACGAAAAGAAAATCAAATCTCAACTACACAACATTGTTTCGGATTTCAAATCACCATTTTTATCGTCTTTTACCCCTAATCATGATTTCTAATCCGGTTCCTACATTATTTGTGGTTTCAATATTTTGTTTCTACTCAGTTATAAACTCTACAGTTTTATGTGTTTGTTAGATGATATGCTAATTTTTAAAAAATTGAAACAAATATTTACTTCAGCTGAAACCAAAATATTTCTTTTTGTGTTTTGGTTTTTGTGAAACCAGTAAAACCACGCAGTAACTAATAAGCCGTGGGATTGCCCACTTTTAAATAGTACAATATCATCTAGTATTTCCGAACAAATATTTACTTCAGTCTTCAGCTGAAACCAAAATATTTCTTTTTGTGTTTTGGTTTTTGTGAAACCAATAAAACCATGCAGTAACTAGTAAGCCGTGGTATTGCCCACTTTTAAATAGTACAATATCATCTAGTATTGTAGATAAAAAAATCCCGGATGTATTTTGAAATTTATTTTGATGATTTGATCAACAAAAAATAAGATTCATGCATATTAATTTCTTAAAACCATCATCCATTTTTTTGAGCATACACAATTATATTCTTAGTTGTAGTATAGCCTTATAAATTACCCCTTAAGAAAGTTTGTTTCTCATTATTTTATAAATCTCCCATGGGTATAATAACGTCATGTTATTTTAATAACATTCTCTCGGAGGGGTTTGGTACTTGGAAAGATCAGTACAGTAGTCATAGTTCATGTACTTGTTCCTCACATGCTCATAGAGCCTCTGTTCGTACCCGCTTAACCTTTGGTACTTGCCTACATTCCACCAGTAGTTGGATGATTCACAAGCAGCGACATTATTATTATTATTATTTCCACCATCTATGTTGCAGCCAGAAATAAAGAAGTCTTGAAAATCTGAAATGAAGGGAGAGTATGACCAATTAATCTTGGTCCGACCACCATCTGTTGCCCAACTGTCACCGTTCCAGAGACTGGCTTCAACTTGCATAGGTTTCGATGGATAGCTTAAACCTTTTTGGTTTTTGTATACTCTTATTGGGATATTGTCGACGTAAAACCTATCAATTAGACATGATAAAATATTTGGAATATAGATAATTTGTTAATATATTTGTAAAAACCTAAAACATCGAGCTTTTAAGACAGATGATGTGCTTGACTAATTATTGATAAGAAACTACAGTGATACATGCAAGAAATAAGCTGAAAATGTTGCATCAAAAAGACATTATGTCATTTGTTTTTTAAAAATAAAATGAAAACCATATACTGTACATATTTATCATGAAACTAGCTAGTAGAGGAAATATCACGAAAAAGAAGGATTGTTATGACATACACAATTTGGTAAGGGTTCCAAAGAATGCCATACGTGTGGAAGTGTTTGGTGGGGTTGAACCAAAGCAAAAACCGTTGTTCTCTGTTTCCATATCCGTTCGCAAACACATTTGTCTGTAACGTTACCGGTCTTCCATCGTTGTTCCCTAAAAACTCAAAGTCAATCTCGTCATGACCACCTCCCTTCGAAGTCAACTGTATTTAATAAAACACAAAATTATATATTTATATATATACAGTCATTTCAATGAATCTTGGATTAGTGTGTATGTAAATTATTAAGAAAAAGACAAACGTAGAAAGCGGTAACGACTCCAGCAGAATTTCTTCCGGGCACTTTGATTCTCATTTGGAAGAGACCTGAACCATATATGGCTTTGGATTCAAACCCAGCACCTGTTTCACAAGCTCATTTGTTAAGTAAATTCAACACATATGATCTTTTAAGCAACAAACGTTTTTCCTAGTCTCTCATAATCTCTTTCACTCATGGACCACATCAGCGTAAATAAAACTCTTCCTCGCAGAGTGTTGAGCCAGGGACTTTAGCCTTCTGCTTTCAGAAGATTACAGAAGTTTAAGCAGTAGAGACAACATCTCCAGTTTCTCGTTTTTTGTGTGTACTTTTAGTAGCTGCTTTATGTATATTGTGCTTTTGTACCACTTTTATTATAAGAAAAATATATGATAACCTGAAGATTGATCCATGGAAAGCTGAACTTCTTGGCCAGAGTGGACTGTGGAAATATGGCCTTGACCCCACTTAACAACATAGTTTTGACCGAAACTAACATACGTATTTTTATGGATTCCTCTAGCTCCACTAACCTTAGTATCAACCGTTATGATCCATAACGCTACTGCAAAGACACCAAATATTCTCATTGTATCTTAATTTAATTTGATGGGTGAGGTTGCACCATATACAAGCTGGTTTAATAAGTGAAAAAGGTGGAAAGCACAAAAGATATGGAGGAGACAGGGATTAGAGGTACTTCAAATTCTCTATACATCTCCCACACGTTTTTTCAGTTATATCCCATGCCCATTACCATGTTTCACATCATTTTTGTCAAATTAATTCTTCTCTCTTTCTATCTTATTATATTTCTTCTCTAAGATGTAGCAATTTACTCACTAATTACTCTCTTCTATAGTATATTCTACAAGAAGCAATTGATTTGATAGACGATGGGAAACTGAAATGACTTGTGATAAATAATATTTGTGTTTTCTTTCAGTACCGAGTTCATGTTATGCATGATATTTTCTTGATACTCATACTTGTGACTCATGTATATTGTATCATGTTGTAATGTATATGGATGTGGTGGATTAGTCAAAATTCTAGAACCAACTATATTTTTAGAAAATGAACCACAATCCTCAAATAAAAAACAGAATTGAATTATATAATTATCCAAATTCTATAAAATAAAACTGAATTACAAAACTATCCATAAAACAATTTCAATAATATAATATTTTTATTAATAGAAAAAACAATAACTGTAATATTAATTATTATATTTTTTATGGGGGAATTGCAACATTTTTATCCTTAATAAATTTGAAAAGCAATTCTAGACCTCATATCATACATTAAGCAAAATTGAGATTTTGGCTGTGAATTGTCTGTTTTACCCACAATGAACAAACAAAAAACTTGTTATGCAATTGACTGTTTTAGCCCCTCGACAACAGTAAACTCCATATGCAGTCTGCTACGCAATAAACAGACTTCATATGCAGTCTACTACATAATTATGTTTAAAATTTTAATTACAATTTTAAAAAAAATTAATTTGAAACATAAAAAAATATACATAACAAAAACTAGGCCATTTTCATCTATTTAAAATATTTTTGCAAAAAAAAAAATGAATCAATTTAAACCTACAAAGATAATTTAGGTTCTTAACTAATTTTGTGAAAACTAATTTATAGTAGTAGACTTCAAACGAAGTTTGTATAAAGAGGCGGGATCAAAAATTTATTTGACGGGAAGTCTAAACATTTTTACAAACTTCGTTTACAAGTATACCATTTGTAATTGAATGTTTGTAAACTGGTTCAGTTGAACTAGAATAATAAAACAAAATAACTAGTGAAACAGTTTTAACAAAAAAACAAAAAAAATCAAACCAAACCAAACCGATTTAAGGTTACTACTAATTTAAATCAATTTAACCTAGTTTTTATTATCATATAAAATCTAACAAGAACCCTGGTTTGGCAAAAGAAAGTGACGAACCACTCTTTTCTTCTCCATCCTTCTCCGCCGCCTGCCATCTGAAAGTTTTAATCGGTGGTCTCCAGTTCAGTATACAATAGAAACACGATGGCCAAATGAACAAGAAAAAGTCGAAGGGAGATGCAGTGCTCGAAAACTCGAGTCGTGCCGGATCCCTGTGGAACTACAGATCGAGATTGTGACAAGATTGCATGCGAAGTCCGTGATGAGATTCAAGTGCCACTCAAAGGTTTGATCTTCTGTTCTCCGCTCCAATTATTTCTGCAACCGCTTCCTTAGGACTCAACCTCAGCCTCGTCTCTACATGTCTTTACTGGACCGCGCTACTATGCTAAGTCTTTGCTCCTATCCTCCTCTCAAACCACTTTTCCGACTTCCTTAGAGTTCAACCAAGATCTGACCGTCCGTGAGATGGGAGGGTTTGACTTGCACGTCATCTGTGGCTTCATCTGCTTCATGGTCTTCAAAAATGAGGCACGGATCTATAATCGATGGTAATGTTGAGGTTGGTTTTGTTACTTTATTATTGTAAGTCAAGTTCTGTTTTATGTTTTGTAAATGATTGAATTTGTGCGTGTTATGTTGATTGGATGGGCACAAGTGAGGATTGCTATGATTTTTAAGACCTATGGTCCAAGAATGTGTATTGATTGATGATGGGCGTGTGGTCAGTAACTTTGTTGCAGAGGTTGGTTAATATAATCTAGTGGGACAAACAATACATTACTAAACAAGTTTTTTAGTGGATGATTAAAGTAATGATGATTTTCAATTGGTAATGATTGAATAAGCACCAAGGAAAGAAACGTTGTTCATGGGAAGCAGACTAGGAATTTTCAATATGTTTCTGACTTGGTAAGGCCTCTGCTCTCTGTTATTTGGTTGTTTCGTTCATCCGATTCTATCTTTATTTGCTCTCTTCATCAAAGACCAACTAAACACTCTGGATGCGGATGAAGAAGGGAAGCATTCTCGTCTTGGTGTTGTGCAGACACCTTATGCCAATGGTGCATCCACGGATTACCTCAAGCNCCTTATGCCAATGGTGCATCCACGGATTACCTCAAGCAATTGGGTTTAGATGTTGCTTTTGCAAAGACATGGGTAAAGCATTTACACGAGAAAGCAGCAGAGTATGATATCGGAATTTATTTCGAAGCTAATGGCCGCAGGACTATACTCTTCTCAGAGTCATTTCTATCTTGGTTAGCTTCCAAACAAAAGAATCTTAATCAGGGTTCTGAAGAGCACAAAGCGGTTTCTAGACTACTGGCAGTGAGTAATCTGATAAACCAAGCGGTTGGTGACGCTTTAAGAGGATTGCTCTTGGATGGAGTGATACTGCAACACATGGGATGGTCAATACAGAAGTGGAATGAGCTATACAAGGACCTTCCTAGCAAACAGCTTAAGGTTGAAGTGCCAGACAGAACACCGGTTGTGACGACAAGCTCTGAAACCAAGGCTCTGAAACCATTGGGGATGCAAGATGCCATTAATGCTGAAATCATGAAATACCCGCGAGACAGAGCTTTCATCAGGCCATCAGGTACAGAAGATGTGGTGAGAGTATATGCCGAAGCATCCACACAAGAAGATGCTGATGCTTTGGCAAATTATGTGGCTCAGCTCGTCAAAACCTCTCTTGATTAGATCCCTCTGAATCTTTTACAAGAGTATTATGTTAAATGTTACTTCTCTGAAAAAAACTAAATCAGGTTGTTTATTTCAGTATAAAGCCAATTTTTTTCCCATCCGTATAGCATGAATCTTATTGGTGGAATTGTTGTTGCAAAATCTGTAAACTAGAACATGTGGTAATGTCAAAATTACAAGTATGGTCTTGCAGAAATCACGATTTGAAATTTTGCACTAAGTTACAACAAGAGTGACTTAAAGAATAGAGAGCTAAAAGAACTTTATACTAAAATCAGACACCATTACAACAAGGGAAAACTCAAACAACTTTTATACTAAAATTACATTGACAATAATACAAACATGACACACAGACACGACCTACATTCAAATTAACAACAAATTTGTTTCACATGATTGCTCTCGGCATCAAGACATAGCCACCAAAAGGAGGAAGGAGAAACATGGGCCTTGGAGGAGGTGGTGGTACACAGTACCTAGTCATCATCATCATATGATGGTGAATATATATATATAAATTTTTATATTATACATATGATCTAAATGCGTTTTAAAGATTACATATGTAATATACAAATATAAGCTAATTAACTCAAAACACAAGAAAAATAATTAAAAATTTCAAAAAAGCGAATTAACATGTAAAATCCATACCCGAGCCAGTTTCATATCTAGAGAAGGTTCCAAAAATATAAAATGATAAAAAAAAACTTGTCATGAGTGTTTTAATGAGTGTTTTAAAATTTGTTTTAAAGATACAGATTGCACATATAGTCTACAGGCGGCATACTACATATACATTCTACTATTTATTTAATTATCTCAAAATCCAAACAATTCGATTAAAGGCACAATATATCGAATTAACATATGAAACTCATACAAAAGGAGGTTTAATATCTAAAGAACGTTAAAAAAATATAAAATATCAAAAACTAATTATACATATGATATAAATTCCGTT
>OVAP01007784.1:0-10445 GCA_900406295.1 Aurinia saxatilis
GACCCAAATGCCGATAGAATTTCGGTAATATGAACAACCAATGAACTTTCCATCATTGATAGAGAAGTCACCAAGTGTTGACCATCCCATATCAACACCATCATGGCAACTTACGGGTTCCCAAGAATAAACCTGCAATATGAGAATGAACTATCAGTATTCAGCTCTAAACAACATCTAAATGTGTATCTGAGCACATAACAAATCAAAACCTTTAAGCCATCATCCAATCCACAAAAAAGGGTTCGCCCATCTGGATGAAAACTGATTGAACGAACTCCAGTACCCTGTGAACCAAAGAACTATGAAGGTTGACAATAGAGCATATAAAAATAAGTTTTTAGACAAGATCACAATATGATACCAAAGCTAAGTTAATACTTCATCAGATGCCACTTTTATTTATTCTAGTTACTTTATTTGACTTTAATGATATCCCTTTAAAGGAACTACATTACCACTTTAGCTGTTTGGCACTAGTCTTAAACTATCATCTTTAAAGCAAGACTCTTGATAAGGATATCTACGATACTGTAACGTATGAGAGTTTCGTTCAAGCGAAAGAAAAACACACACCATATCTCCACAAACTCTTATGTGATACGTCCATAGAAGTGAAAAACATTGAGATAAATCTTTTGGGACAAAAAAGCAGTACTGAAAGAAAACAGAAAAAAATTAAGAGCAATATACAAGTCTAGTACCTCTGGTCTAGTAGATCCAATCAGTTCAAAAGTTTCCATATCCCAGAATTTCACAGTCCTGTCCGCAGAACCTGAATAGTAAATGGTATAAGAAGATCTAAAAACGGAACTTGTAGGTCTAAAATAGGAATTCATTGACTAAGCAGCATTCACCCCTGAAACAATTGAAAAACTTACCTGTGGCTAGTAGAAACTCAAGCGGGTGAAAGTCTAAGGAACGAATGGGTCCTTCATGAAACGTAAACTCGTGCAAGACCTTTCCAGCAGTCAAATCCCATACCTATTGAGTACAACATATGTGTACATTGTTACAAGAACATTTAAAAGGGAAATAGAACAATCTAGAAGCTCTGCTTATTAACACTTCTGCTATTACCTTTACAACGTTGTCAAGCCCTCCAGACACTATCCAACGACCATCAGGACTAAATTTGATAGTGCTAATCCCACGAGTATGACCCTTGTATGTTTGGATGCATCCCTTCTTTCTGACATCCCAAATCTTGAGATTTGTGTCACTGGATCCGGATGCAAGATATTCACCAAATGGATGAAACTCAACAGCAGAACAATTTGATCTGTGTCCAGTAAAAGCTCGAACCACTACACTTCATGAGCAAGAGTTAAAACTATTAGACCTCATTATCTGAAACTAACTAATAACATAGTCAGTGTAGTCTACTCAATCACAGGACTAGCTTCTTATATACTCCCATTTGTCACAATAATCTAGGCATATATGCAAAACCAAAAATGTTATAAATGAGCTTACTCTTTGCTTCTTCTAGATTCCACAGCTTAATCACACCGGAAGAAGCTCCAGCGAGCACCAAAGCTTCAGTTGAGTTAAAAGCTACCGAGTCCACAGGGCTTGTATGCCCACAAAGACTCTGCCAACAACAGACAAGATAAAATATCATCAGTCCTCCATCAAGAGAAACAAGACCACCAAATTGTTTGCTTTCTCGCATATCAAGAGGCACCGAAATGGTAATGCCGAACATTTTTTCACCAACATCTAAAGTAAATCTAGGTGAAATATCTACACAAAAGGCAAATCTTGAAACCAGAACAAGTTACAATACAAAATCTTACAAATGAAAGTAAAGATCACAAATCACAAATGTGAAACCTACCATAAGCGAAATGGGTTTGCCAATAGCCCAAAGATTGACCTTATAATCATCCCCACCAGTTAACAGTAAGCGTGATGTCTTCCTTCCAATACTTAGACAATTCACATTTCCAGAATGTGCCAAAAACTCCTCTTTTTTACCAAACCAAGTCAAGGGTTAAACAAGAACAAATCATATCCAGACAAAACAGAGAAGACACAAAATCAATGTCTGTTCTATCTTCTGGTCTCAGATTACGTTTAAGATGACAAAGACAGAAATCATAAACCCACAAGAAAAAAGAATCTCAATCCAGAAGAACATAAAACCCCAACAATGCAGATAAACCCTAACGCAAAATTCTTAAGCCAGGGTTGAAACTAATCAAATATCCAAGCTAAAGTTTGTATCTTTGAACTCAGGCTAAGTTTAATATAAAGGATACGCAGCTTGTATCCACGCTTCGTCATTTTTGCTACTCGATTTCAGCTTGTATCCACGCTTCTTTACATCTCCAGCATCAGTTATCAAATCGAAGAATTAGAAAAACCAGAAGTGGACCAACAACAACAAAAATTCAAATGTCACTAGACGACATAAATTTAAAAATTCTCAGAGATTTTGAGAGAAAAAAAAGAGACAAAAACTTCAAAATGTGACACAACACAAAAGAGTTAGACTTTGAAGGAGAAACAAGAGGTTGTAAAGAATGGATAAGAAGAATTGAGATTGAGAAGAAGAGTGGCATTTGGCACGAACTCAACACAACAAGGAAAGAAAAAAAATGGTAAAGCTTAAGAATTTTTCTTTCCACCTTTTCAGATTCTGTCCTTTTCAATTTCTTTTTCTAAAAAAGTATTTCTGGTTGGTAACATATTTTTTTACGTCACTGATGTATACAAAAATTGTTGAAAACTTGAACACTTGTCTCTCTTCTGACCAAAATGGCCTTGGTGTACCCTCCTTAATTATATTTGTGATTTTGTGTTGGAATATTACAGCTAAATAAAAGCACTTAAAATTTGATTTTTGTTTTCTTTTAACTAATGAAGTTAAAAAAGCACTTAGTGTTATTCATGTTGAGTAATTGGAAAAAAAAAATGTCTGATATAAATTGTTTTCGGTTAATCGACATATGAATTTCTTACATCGATTTATGTTTAGAAAAAACCTTTTTGTTAAAAAAACCAGACCGCAAAAAATGGTTTTTTAAAAAATGGTTTTTTAAAAAATGGTTTTTGATTAATTAATATGTGTGTCTAAAACCAATTCAATGGCCTCTAATTCAGATGGGGTGTCATACCTTCTCAAACATTGAATTTTTCTTATAAGCAATAAAAGTGTATACCTTCACAATTATGTCATAATTGACTAAACAATTACCAGTATTTAAGTATAGTTATCAGTGGACATAAAAAAAAATCTATTGATGATTTTTCTAGCAAACTGGATTAGATTGAGTTTAATTTGGTCATATATAATTAATTATTTAATCATTCATTTCATTGTTGACCTATACATGCAGATAAATTTGGATTATATTGTTTTCAGAATATAAACGCAAACGAAAAAAATGCAAACTCTAATGTGGAGTTGACAAAAAAAATCACGCATTTCTTTTTTATACTATTGAGTTTAAAGTTGACAAAGAATAATCACAAAATTGAGGTAATGTAATTGTGGTTAGTAAGGTTATTCTAGTGAATATCACAGTTGATTCCTGGTTGGTATGATCTGTACATTTGCTTATATTGTATTCAATTGAATATTTTATAGGTATAAATGATTAATCGGGTTGTTAGAATTTTGTTTCTTTTTGGAGCATAAGCACAACATGATCTATAAGTGCTTACCATGTTTGGTGCTTAAAAGCTCTCGTACACAAAAAAAGGTCTGATCTTTAATCATATCAACAACCTTCTTTGTTGGCAAATAAAATGTCAATTATTTCAGTAAGGAATGTTTGGTAGTTTTTTGGATTGACATAAAATTTCAAACCAACTCAAACAAATCTTTGTCTTCTAGATCATTTTGGGAATGTATCTACCGAAAACAATTTGTTTTTGCTTGCATTATGCATGACAACATATATGAATGCAAAGTCTAAAATTCTGTTTAAGAAAAACAAGAGTTTTAACGAATTTGGAATATTTTCGGTTCGTTTTCATAAAGTCTTGTTTCAATTTGGCTAGATTAGTGTGACATACTCTGACATGCATTAACGAACCAAAATATTTGTAGTCTTAACTACATATATATATTCATTATATTTGGGCCAATTGGCAAGAAAAATTATTGCAAACCTGACCCAACAACAAAAACCCGACTAAGACACATGAAATGATAAAACCCCCAAACTGAACAAAAGCGAAGTGGGTCATTTGGAAATATGACTGATGTTTCTAGAGGGCTTAAATTATCAATGCCCATTTAACACTGTGTTACTTTTTTTTGTTGTGCACAAATTATAACTGTGTTACTAAAATTGTAAAGTAGAAGAAAATTTGGGGGTGTTGAACGGAATACTATATTCCTTTAATCTTCGTTTAGGGTTTCAGTCCTTGTCCTCGTCCGTCTATAACGATATTCACCTATTTTTTGGGGGAAGTACAATACATATGCAAAACTTTAGAAACTCCAAGTTTAATTTTACAATATTTTGTTCCCTTGTTTGTGATTATTGTGTATATCGTCGTCTGTTAATGTTAGACAGATATCAGATTCCATATATACGTAAATCTCTAGGAAGCTAGGTCAATCATGTAACATTATATATATGCGGTTATGCCCTGAACAGAGAAAGTTTTTAGGCTTGAAACCTTAAAGAATCTTTGTTATCAATGGATCTAACTGATGATAAGAACTATGATGAGTTTAAAAATTATCGGGTGTATATACCCGAACCAATAGTCCCCAAACCGAAATTTCTTGTGGACGAGGAGAAGAACAAGGTTGTCTTGACTGAGGCTGGTAAGGATTTCATTGATTTGCTCTTTCGTTTTATGGAGCTGCCCATGAGTACCATTGCATAGAATTCTACTTTATACATAGTTAGTGACACATGTCACTGACTTGCATTAACGAACCAAAATGTTTTGTAATATTGTAAATTAAGTAGAAGGAAATTTGGGGGTAGTGAACGGAATATACTATATTCCCACCGATCATTTTTCCCTTAATCTTCGTATAGGGTTTCTTTCCTGTCCTTGTCAAGGTTTTTGATTTCTGAATTTACTTACCACATCTAATCACGTACAATATTGTATTTCCTTGTTTGTGGGTTGTGGCCAGTTATTGTTTTGTATCGTTCTGTTAATATTAGGCAAGGCAAATATCATTTTCCATATACGTAAATCTACTAGTTTTTAGACTTGAAACCTTGACAAATTTTCATTACTTTGTAACTTTGAAGAATCTTTGTTTCCAATGGATCTCACCAACGAGGAGGGTTCAGAGTTTGATGCTGGGGTGCAAGTTCCTCCCGTCCCGGAACGAATAGTCTACAAACCAGCGTTTACGCTGAAACTTCTTGTGGACAAGGAGAAGGACAAGGTTGTCTTGGCTGAGGCTGGTAAGGATTTTGTTGATTTGCTCTTTCGTTTTATGGCACTTCCCATGGGTACCATTGTGAGATTGGTGGAGAAATATCATCAGCATAATACCACTCCAATAGGCTGTTTCAACAATCTCTACAGAAGTGTCCGTGATATGAACAAGGATGATTTCTTGATCGAAGCTTGTAGGGATATGCTTCTGTCTCTGGGGAGTGTGAAGTTTGGTAGCCTTAACATAAATGATAATACCGAGGTTCGAAAGTACTATAGGTGCTCGAATTGGGAAAATGATCAGTCATGCGCATGCTCTGAGGTGGTTTATAATGTTTCTTATAGGAACTACTCCTTCAGATGTTCTTGTTGGCGGATGCAGGATTTTGATGTACCTGATGATTCACCTGAAGGTGATTGTGATGAAATATTTGTTAATGGTTGTGATGAAATATTTGTCAGCCAAAAGACTTCTTTTCTCATTACCGATAATATGGAAGTTGAATTTGCTTCTATTGCTCTCACGGCGAAGACACTTAGAAGACTCGGTTATCAAAATCTCGATAACCTGTCAGAGAAAGTTGTGGATGTTTATCACGAAGAGGTAACTACATTTTTATTTATTTTTTTGTGAAATCGCTATTACATACTTTGGTCCTTGTTTGCTCTGGTTTAATTTATGAAATGTTGAATCCAGGTTCTTCTATATCTGCTCCATTGCTTGTTCTTATCGAAAACTCCGTTGACTGATGTTTTCATGAAGAAACCTAAATCTTTTGGTATGCCAAGGTGGCCTGGTTTATTGAAGAAACATAGCTCTTTTGGTATGCCAAGATGGCCTGGTGGATTTGAAACAGAACCAACTAAAGCTGTATCACTCAAGGTATTTGTTACAAAGCAGGACAAGAAGGTTCTTGGTGCTGAAAGCGAACAAGACTTTGTGGATTTACTTTTCAGTTTCCTGGTTGTGCCTTTGGAGTCTTTGTGGGGATTAACTGGAAGAAATACCGAAATGGGATGCATTGACAACTTTTGTGAAAGCTTGAAGAGTCTGAGTTCTAGCGGAAGCACAAGTGCGTCTAGTTACACACGTATGTTTCCATGGCAATATAGGTTCCGGAAATCGCTGCTTGGTGTTTGCTATAATAGGATTAAGTCAAGTGCAAACCATGAATGCAATGATTCGGAACCAGTGTATCCAAACAATGAAGAAAGTGGGCTTGTGAAGAGAGGGGCAACGTACATGATCTCAGATGATCTTACCATCGCAGCTGTAAACTCTTCTTCAACTATTTCCTTTATGAAGAAGTGGAACGTGGACTTGGATGACATTGAAGAGTATGTAATTGAAATTGGCGAAAAAGAGGTATGTCTGTAATACTATATATTCAATAGTCACCAATATACGTTATCTTACATGATATATTTATACCAATGTAGGCTATGGGTTTAGTGAAAGCTTCATTGATGACATCCACTGCATTGACCACCGCTTTAGAGGACTTACTCTTCAAGGAGCTAGAAGAATGATGGAAAATTCTATGTTATGTTTTGTTGGGGGAAGGTTGATCTTCGAATCACACAACGTTAAATCTTTGTTTTTCCTTTTCTATTTAATTTTTCTGTCTGTTACCTTTGAATAAGTTTCTAAAACGCTTGTTGGGTTTACTCCACAATCTTGTATTTCTATTAATATGCTTCTCTGAGATGAGTCACTTCTTTGAACATGGCTGCCTTCTAATTTCTTTAGTTTTAGATCTGCCATACCGCACTTGAGAGAACATGAGCATGGCTACATGGGAAAAGGATGATGAACATTCACAAGTTGGCAAGGCAAATAAAATGTCACTTGTTCCGAGAAAAGAAATGTGATCTTTTTTAGCTCGTTTCTTTTGTCAACCGTGAAAATACTTTCAGTTTCATTTAGATTTTATTTTCTTTACATCAAGCTTTCAAAGAGAGAAGAATCACTTGTTTTAGGTGCTTTTGAATATCCGGCAACTGAACTTGATCTTTGAAATTTTTTAGTTTCATTCTTTATACTATACTAGGTGAATACCCGCACTACGTGCAGATTTTTGTTTCGTTATAGTTTTTTGAAAGAATATATAGTGATTTTGTGTTTAAATATTTAAGGTGTCTCTAATATAAGATCAAATTGAGAATCATGTATCACAATAGTACTATATATCTGTCACAATGTTTTAATTTTTGATAGCCAAAAAAAAAAGTAGTTGTGAGAATATCGATTTCAAACCATACAAACTTCACTAACTTGTGAGTGTGATTGACAAATAGAGTATTATTAGAAATTTTGAGAACAAAAATATCTGACATAAGTTGATTCACAATAGTGCTATATATCTGTCACAATGTTTTAATTTTTTATAGCCCCCGAAAAATGTAGTTGTGAGAATATCGACTTCAAACCATACAAACTTCACTAATCTGTGAGTGTGATTGACAAATAGAGTATTATTAGAAAATTTGAGAACAAAAATATAGTTAGAGATTTGAGATGCGGATAATTTTATATGGTTATCTTACTAAGCAAACTCAAAGAAAATCAATTAGGTTTAAAAGACTATGATAGCCAATATTGTCATGGGGCCTACTATTTGTTTAAATTTTTCAAAACTATGAATATATCAATATTTATAGGCTTATAGCTATCTATCTCATTGAATCTTTCTACACTAATATTATTTATCTAGATAGAGAACAAAACAAAAATGAGAGTCAATATTGATACTATATACAATCCACGTATCGAGATAACATTTTTTCTCATTAAACAAACAATATCANAAAATGAAAAAATTTCTAAGAACTGAGACACGAAGAAATCCCACTAATGTTAGTGACTGATGCGACTCATACGGCCTGAAACACTCTAAATCACAGGGTGGAAAGTTTATATTCTTTAATCCACACAAGTAACCATATTAATATCACAAAACATAAAACTTGACAATCTCTACAATATTACAAAACCATAACTTATAAAACATACCATATTTGTTAGGAGTGACTATATGTATCCCCTCAAAACCACTACATGTCGCTAAATCTACACAAAGTTATGACCTCATTCTAACACTCCACCATTTAAAGTTGTATATCTAATTCCACCCGAGATAAATTTTACATCTAAAACTACACCCTTTTTTAAAAAAAAAAATAGTAGTTACTGTTCATATTAAATAAAATACCGAATATAAACCATATGAACCATACTCAACCGTAATTGGATAAAAATATGTTATACCCGACCCAGAAAAGACACTTAACTCACCTGCAAATACCTGACCCGTCAAGAAGAAAAAAGAAGACAAATTTGATTCTAGAAATATGCAAATCACTAAGCATAAAATATGGATTTACCATCGGTATTTTGTGTGATAGCTAATGTACCGTGGATTTGGATATAGTTATATAAGATCAATTCTGCAGAGAAACATGTAAATGAATTAATGTAATGAAACAGTAGAGAAGATCGAAAGGGAAATCGACATGTTTCATTTTTGGAATGCATGTAATTTTAACAAACGTAAACCATTAATTTAATTCATGATATTAGAAGTATATATATATGTTTTGGTTATTATTATTATTATTATTTATTTGCAAAAGTGTTTTGATTAATTTTTTAATTGTTATTAATTAATTAAAGTGTCATTAATATGAAAGGAGGACATGTGTTTATTAGAATGAACCACTCGTCATTGCCATGGAGAGTGTTTCTTGTCTTTTATATAGTAGATTTACTTCATACCGGATTTATGGAACTTGAGTAAAGATGAGAAGGCCAGACATTTTATATTTCCAATAAAGAGATTCATCAATTAGGATGCGTTTTTATATTTTCTTAAGATTTCAGTCTTAATTTTGGTAACTCATGAGGAGGAAGGACATAGCTTGGTACATGTTTCTCCTTTTCTGGTGCTTCTCCCTAAAGACAAGCTTTTGTTTCGGAACCATTTATCTTGCTAAGTTTCTTCTTTTTTGCCTGATTTCAAATATTAGCAATCCAAACTAATAACAAAGGCATATGACCAGAAAAATAGTAATGCAAATACCAGTGATAGTTCATTTCTAGCCAACAAGTGAACAATCGCGAGTGCTATGATACAAAAATAAGCTTATAACCATCCTGAAATCTAGGGGATTACATATGTTGTGTCGTTCCATGTCCATCTATATATATTTTCCTTATTTGTGTGTAACGTTTGTTACTATTAGGCAAGTATATATATACTTTTGCGATATATATACGTACGTAAATCTTTTAGAAAGCTAAGTCATTTCCGTAAGACCGTAACATTAATATATATAACTCGGTTTATATGCCGGTCACTTAAGCTTAAACTCTAGACTCTTTTGCGCCTACAATATTCTTTCAAAATCTTCGTTTGTGATTTTTGTAAATGTTATATCACAAAGAGGTAATGGAGCCACTGTTTACATGTTATTGGTTGGAATTTATTTGCGCTCTTATTTAAGCAGATTTGATTCATTTGAATTCAGGTTCTAGCTCTGTTCCGTTGCTTATTCTCTTCAGAAACTCTCTTGACCGATGTTGTCTTGAAGAAACTCTCTTGACCGATGTTGAACAATTTACCTTCTCTTTTATCGCTTCCGTTAAGTACAAACTTTTGTTAAATTTCTTGAGTTAATTAAGTCTTCATATGATTTTACTTCATTTAATTTATAAGTGTTATCATTCAGAACCAAAAACATGAAAGATTGTATACATGAATCAAGTTGGTTAATAATTTTCGAGTCAGTGATGGGATTGGATCATGTGTTATTGATCTGCTCTTGGTAGCTTATTGGAGAAACTAAAAGAAAACAATAGGATATAATTTTTAGGGAAAATTAGGTGAATATTACCTTTTTATGTTAAAATTAGGTTATATAGAATATTTAGTTTCCATATGACAGCTATATAAATTTTGGACAAGTATATCCTTACTTTTGCTTTTCCTTTTATCTGTAAATTAAAAAAAGGACGATCTTATCTGTAAATCTATAGATGTAATTGACTTGTACCTATATTATAGTTGGCTACATAGTCTACT
>OVAP01007786.1:0-10443 GCA_900406295.1 Aurinia saxatilis
CACAATGGACATGTATATTGAATGAAAACAAAATGAACTCCACTCTCTTTTGAATAGTATTTTAATAGATATGGATAATGAATGATACATATATGATTTCTAACTCATGGCCTATTATATATAGTTCGCACAGATTTTCTTTTTCAACATTTCACATAGAACAAGTCTCTCAGTCCGCGTAAAAGCATAATATATCATTAGTGTCACCCTAAAAACTATGTTATTCGTTTATTTAAAAGAAAACATACAGCTATTTTATCATCATATATACCGAATCTCTGAGATTTTATATAACTAAAACGGGCCAAAATCATATTAATTTGTAGTGTTGTCTTAAAATCAAGTATATATGGTTTACTTTCTAGATGGATTTAAATAAATGACTTATAAATCTATTGACGTCAATATAAATAGAATAATTTTGAAAAACAAATATGACCTCTTCCTATGATCCATAGGCTACTGTTTACAGGAATTAATTAAGTAAAGTCAAAACCACAAGATAGTGGTAATGTGTAGGTATAAGAAAAATCTTCACACTTAAGCCAAGAGCTACAACAAACTGTTTATTTATAAGAAGTTTTTTTTATTGTTAATGTACCCCTTTAAAACTTATATGTTTATATAACATTAAATTGCATATATTCAGCAGATCGACTAGATTTATTTACTCATTTTTACTGACTGAATACATATTATTTTCAAGACATCTCATAATTCAACTTCTAATCTAGACTCAATGTGATGTAGATAATTCTTGGAAAAACAATTTGATAAAATGTCAAAATATATTTCCCAAAAAAAAAAAAAACGTTTTTACAAATAGTTCATATTAGAAATACTAGGAAGTTAGATGAAATCTAAAAACAATTAAAATGTGAAAACAATCTTAATTTATTGTCCATACACGAGTGGACAAATTTGAAGTCCTTCTTCATATCTTGAATCTTCCATTAAAAAAATAGAACTAAAACAACTTACATAATATTGTATATAAAAGTCAATGGAGGTTAAATCCTCCCTGTCCCTTTTGGTTGCTTCTTTGGCAAAACAAAAGTCAACTCTTATTTTATGTAGTTTTGGAGCTTTGAAGTATTTTTATGTATATGTCAATTTCTCTTCTTTTTTGTTAAAAAATTTTCTTTCGTGCGTATGCATCTCTGAGTAAAGCCTGAAATAACTATTTAATTATTAATAAAACAAACCAACGAGGACACAAAAAATTTATGTGTTTTTTAAGCACACCAATCACCAAATGACGTATATAAACGTAGACATTTGTATATGAATGAGGTCATGTACATATATGTAAGTGAGTTGGACTTTACCTCTTTGTAGATATGGTTGAGGAAATGTAACAAGATAACAAAACTATTTGAGTGCTAGCTGTGTTTGGTTTGATCAAATCTGAATTTAAATTAACTAGGAAGATTATATGACTAATAATGATCTGAATCTAGTGAATTTCATGTTTATTACCTTCGTATAGTTATATAATACAAAAAACAAATAAGATATTTGATATAGAAATTAAAGGATCATCAAAGCAAAGCAAAGCAAATTATAAAGTAGGACTGAAATCAGGTGGGTTTTCAAGTGACAGTTTTCTGAGTCAGATTTTGACCCCACAAACTAAAGAAATCGATAATTAAACCTGCACAAGATTTTAAACTTCATTATCTACTAATGTGTAATACGTCATGAGGTTAAATTCCACACACGGTGGCATTAGGTTAAGAATGAATCGTNTAAATAAGATATTTGATATAGAAATTAAAGGATCATCAAAGCAAAGCAAAGCAAATTATAAAGTAAGACTGAAATCAGGTGGGTTTTCAAGTGACAGTTTTCTGAGTCAGATTTTGACCCCACAAACTAAAGAAATCGATAATTAAACCCGCACAAGATTTTAAACTTCATTATCTACTAATGTGTAATACGTCATGAGGTTAAATTCCACACACGGTGGCATTAGGTTAAGAATGAATCGTTCTACCACTAAACCATCACCGTATAATTCATTTTCTACATAAAGTTTAGGAAAGCCAAATCTGAAAAACCTAAAAAAAAAACATGTTGACAACAAAACACTTTTTAGACACATGGCCGGTCCAACAAATGTCAAAACATTTGACTGCCTAAAAAATATATATATATATATATATATATATATATATATATATTTATGTCCTCAATATTATTCAAACCTTGGTTGATTTACAATAAGAATAACAGAATCATTAGACCACAATAAAGAATTTGTTCAATTATGCTGTCCCAAATTTTTATTAAAATTTTGGCGCATAAAATTTGTGTTTTTTGGATTTTAGCCTAGGACCGGACCTGCACAGACATACCAAATATCCAAATTATGACCAAATATAAAATNATCTTGGTTGATTTACAATAAGAATAACAGAATCATTAGACCACAATAAAGAATTTGTTCAATTATGCTGCCCCAAATTTTTATTAAAATTTTGGCGCCTAAAACTTGTGTTTTTTGGATTTTAGCCTAGAACCGGACCTGCACAGACATACCAAATATCCAAATTATGACCAAATATAAAATGTCTCACGCTATCTATGCTTAGGTGCTTATATTGAATTATATATAATATGCTGATTTTATAACATTATAGTTTAGATTTCTAGTCAGGTAGTTGGTTAATCACAAACAGATTATTTTATTCCGGCTGTAAAAGAAGAAAACTAAAATGTTCTCATGTAAAATAATATGATACATAAATCAAGTTGTAATGTTGTGTGTCATGGAGGGCAAGTCCATCGCTGTTTCGTCCAACACCTTCTTTGATCATTTTCATTTCCAAGTTTGTTGTTAATTTAATGTTTTTGACTTACCAACAATCCAATATTTTTAAAACTTATATAACTAATCTTATATATATAATCACCCAACCGCCGCAGCATCATTACACGACATACAAATTATTTTTGTTCAAACTAAACATCTCTAAAAATACATCAAATCTTTTCTTCTTTTGTGTGTTTCAAGTTGAATGGTGAGAGAATCAATGGAGGTTACTCGTTATCATCAAAGTTTCAACGANAAAAAACTTATATAACTAATCTTATATATATAATCACCCAACCGCCGCAGATCATTACACGACATACAAATTATTTTTGTTCAAACCATACATCTCTAAAAATACATCAAATCTTTTCTTCTTTTGTGTTTTCAAGTTGAATGGTGAGAGAATCAATGGAGGTTACTCGTTATCATCAAAGTTTCAACGAAGGTTCAAGTTCTAGGGTTTCTATGAACAAGAACTCACAAGTTATATCCAAGATCAAGCCTAAGATTCGTATAATCCATATATTTGCACCGGAGATCATCAAGACCGATGTCAAGAACTTCCGTTCACTTGTCCAAAGCCTAACCGGAAAACCGGCTCCGGGAGAGGGTAAAACCGGTAAAAAGAGAGCTAAACCGAGAGTTCAAGAACCGGTTCAGCCACCGGTTAACGGGCTTAATTCGGGTTTCTCGGGTTTAGGAAACCATCAGGTGAAAGAAGAATGGGGATCAGGTGATCAAACTAACAACACAAACACTTATTTTGATCTAGAAGGTTTGATTCAAGATGTTGGTGAAGATTACTTCTCTTCTTTTCCTATGAGATCTTCTTCTTCTTCACAAGTTGAAGGTTTCATCTTCAACAACAACAACAACTTCGATCCAAAGGGTCACAATTCTTCTTAATCTAAATTCTAGGGTTTTCTCTAATATCCTCCAATCGTATTTGGTTTGGTGAGATCTAATCGTTTGAGGCATGGAGGCAAACGAAGGAGGTCATGATTTTTTGGGAACAAAGGTATAATACTATATAATATAACTAAGTTGTATACATAAATATTTGAAAATGAGAAGCTAAAACCATTTTTCTTTCTTTTATTTGTTAAAAGGAGGCCAAAACTTGGTGGATCTGACTTCTCCAAGATATTTTAGAGTTGTGATGAAAGAGTTTTAATTTAATGTGCAGCCCTTCATGGAGATGTGACTGCATCTAATTAAGAGGTGGTCAAAGAACCCTAGTTGTTCTGATATGAAACTTCATTGATGTGTTACTTTTTGGATGTGTATTAATTCTTTTGTGTGTTATGATTGATTTGTTTTGTTGTATTTATTGGGAGAAAGTTTGTATGGTTTAGGACAAAGATTGACTAGTGCTCGATTGTTATAGATACTGTACTTGAACGTACCGCATTTATGCTGACAAAATCAATCAATGGTTAAGCGACATTTACGCTAACAAAATTCAAATGTACGGAAATTAAATTTCTGCTTTCAAAATTAAAATTATGAAAGATGTTCAACATTCTTTTTGTTATCTTTGTGATTTATTTTTTCCACCACAATATTTCTTGATTTTGGTAAAAACAAGTTTTAACTGATATGTTTTAGAATGTTGAAATCAAACCGAGAAGTATGGCATAACATATAGACATCAAAACTGAAAACAAGATCATCTACATAGTATGTTTTACTGATTTTAGAGAAGAAATATGCATGTATATATGTACCAATATTGTAAAAAGAATGTTAAGAGTTAAAAATATTTGTCACATTACATCATGCACCGAGTAGAGTGGACTCACTACTTGGTATCAAATCAAGGGTACACATTGAAAATGATCTTACCCATTGATACTTGTTTGGACCTTTATAAGATCGATTCTAAACACTCTTGGAACCGGTTAAAAGAACCAAAAACTAAACTAGAGTCTGGCATTACGTAAACAACTAATTGGATTAAGTCTAAAGCCTTTAGGAATCCGGACTAAGTGCTTTATGCACCAAGTTGTGTAACCAGATTACCTAGTATCAAAAGCACAGACAGAAGATCCATCTCACCCGATATCCATCAAGAATTGTTTGGGAACAAAAATCTCTATAGCATTAAAGCGAAAGAAAACAACAAATTAAGCTAAAAACGGACACTACAAAATTTGTCTAAGCTAAATTACTTATCAATTATGAGATTCATTTAAGGTAAAATACACATGATCATAAATGATTCATCAGTGGTTGCCAGGAACGTCTCAAATATGTATATTTAATGTGATATATTCTATTTCTCAAAATTATAAATCCTAATTGATAAATGTATTTAAAATTTTCTTAACTTTTTTTTATTTTTTATTTTTAAATTTGGTCATATTCAATTGCTCCATTTACTCATACGATTAGAGGGCCCTGGTTGTTGCATAAAACCGGATTGAAAAAGACAAATTCAAACCTGACTTTTCTAGGTTTGAAAACGTTCGGCCTTCTTCAAAACTCAAAAGCTAGCAGCTCATATACATGACCTATATAATTTTCTTTTAAAACATTAAAATGCAAAGGACACTGATCTAAACCGAGTATAACAAACCGTACCGGTTAACAACATTTTAATATCCGTTGACCATCCATAAAGCCAAGTTAAAATTCGATTTGATTTCCCAAAAGGTCCAAAAAGTCCCCAAAAAAGCTGACACACCACACCTACCTGTTTTATTCCGGTTTACCACAAGATTCCATATTCCGGTTTACTCATGGTTCGTTGACCATCCATAAGCCAAATTATTCGGTTTGATTTCCCAAAAGTCCCAAAAAGCTGACACCTCCATGCGGTTAATCCGGTTTACTATATTCCGGTTTAATTTGGTTCGCCTTCTCAAAGTTGTGGAAGGTCAAAATTGGAACTTTCTTCATAATTACCACAAGATTCCATATTCCGGTTTAATTTGGTTCGCCGTTTATATACAATCATTTCACATATTTATACAATCACACACACACACACACGCGTTCAACAATTCTCGATCTTCTTCGTCAAGCTCCCGATTCTCTGGTATGTTCTTCTTCTTCTCCACCGATTCTCATTTCCTTTTTGTTTCTTCCATAACTCTCGGAGAAACTGTAGTCCATGATTTTATTCGAGAATCTGGAAAAAATCGCCGGAGAATTTTGGTTCATTCGCTGATCGAATCTGAAGTTTTGTTGATAAATCGTAGTTTGTGATTTTGTGAGTGTTTGATTTGATTGAGTTTCTACAGATCGAGTTTGTTTTTGAGAATTTTTTGTTGTTACACAGGTTTTTTGAAGCTTTTAGAGAAATGGTGTTTTTCCGTGGCGTAACGGCCTTGAGTAGGCTGAGGTCTCGTGTTGTGAGTATTTTTAAGATTTCGCTTTGTGTTTTTGATGATGATGATGATGATGATGATGATTGATTTTGGTGATCGGATCTGTGTAAACTAGGCGCAACAATCATCGTTTAGCAATTCGGTTAGATGGATTCAGATGCAGACTTCTTCCGATATGGTAATTTTTCTACCGTTTGATGAATATGTGATCTTGTAGTTTCTATATTGGAATCTTTGTTCATTTTGTTTTTAAATGATGGCAATGCAGGACTTGAAGTCGCAGCTACAAGAGTTGATTCCGGAACAACAGGTTAGTTTAGACTCCGTTTACATGAAATGGAAGCTTGTGATGTTGATGTTGTTGTCACTGAATTTTGGATATTATGGTTATGTTTATGGAGATTGTTTTATCTTTTGCTCTTTCGTCATGAAATTTCCATTTTCAGGATCGTTTGAAGAAACTGAAGTCTGAACATGGGAAGGTCCAACTCGGAAACATTACTGTTGATATGGTAAAAAGATGATGATTCACTTGTTTGGTTTGTTTATATCAGTCTTTCCCTTGGATGAGTATTTTAGTCCCCTTTTGAATGAAGGTTATTGGTGGTATGAGAGGGATGACTGGATTGCTATGGGAGACTTCATTGCTTGACCCGGAAGAGGTACTGATAACTCACTATATATAGTTACAGTTGCTTGGTTAGATCATAGATAAAGAATATATCAGATTCTCTTCCTTCCCGTTCTGAGGCTGTTGTTGCAATTGTCTTATCATTATCATTTCAGGGAATTCGCTTCAGGGGCTTGTCTATTCCTGAGTGCCAGAAAGTATTACCTGCTGCCAAGTCTGGGCAGGAGCCATTACCTGAGGGTCTTCTGTGGCTTCTTTTAACTGGGAAGGTGGGTCTTTTATGTACATTATTCATGGCATGTCTAGATTACTAACAATATATATTTTACCTCTTTTCATGTAGGTACCTAGCAAAGAGCAAGTTGAAGCACTTTCGAAGGACTTGGCGGCCCGTGCTGCTGTCCCAGGTTTGGCTCTAAAACTTATGGCTCTAGTTAGTTGCGAAAAAGTAGTCTGTTTATTGGCTCATCCAAACTTCTTTAACAGTAATCAGATATGTTTGTGGTTTTTGTGCTACACTTCTATTCATACTTAGCTTGTATTCATTTTCTATGCAGATTATGTGTACAATGCCATTGATGCCCTACCTGCCACAGCTCATCCAATGACTCAATTTACCAGTGGTGTTATGGCCCTACAGGTGTGGTTCATTGACTTGTTGTTTCCTTGTTCTTGTCTTGATATGTGTTAAAACTTCCTTTTTTTCCATAAGTAATCAAATATTAAGCGTAGAAATATTTTCCTTTTCTGGTTTCCAGGTGCAAAGTGAATTCCAAAAGGCATATGAGAGTGGAATTCACAAGTCAAAGTATGCCTTTGAATTTTCTCTTTTGGTTCTTGATAGCTCTTCATAGTAGCTAGCATCATAACAAAAATATTTCGGTCCAGGTTTTGGGAGCCAACATACGAGGACTCCCTCAACCTGATTGCTCGTGTTCCTGTTGTAGCTGCATATGTTTACCGCAGGTTAGTAAAAGACTATATATTATACTCTTCATGTTTCTTGTGGCATCTGGATTTTTTGCCTCTGATAGTGTACCCTTTATAGTGATATTTGTCATCCCTTGTTTTTGCTTTGTATTTACTTTTCCACTCAATCATTGCAGGATGTATAAGAATGGTGATTCCATTGCCTCAGACAAATCTTTGGATTATGGCGCAAATTTTTCCCACATGTTGGGATTTGATGATGAAAAGATGAAAGAGCTCATGAGGCTTTACATTACTATCCACAGGTCTGTACTAATTTCTATGGCCATACATGTCTCCTAACTAATCTTATTTGTTCTTTCAAGGCTTACAAATATGCTGTAGCATGATAATATCTATTTTGTACTCGTTTTTGGTTTCAGCGATCACGAAGGTGGAAACGTTAGTGCTCACACTGGTCACCTGGTATGTATGCTTATAGTCTCCATGACTCAACTGTGAATTTTATGGTTCCTTGAGGAGACTGTTCTACCTACAGTTCTTTGGTTCATACACGTTTGGTTAGTATTGACCTTCTTAACATTTCTGATCGTTCATTTTGTTGCTAGGTTGGTAGTGCACTTTCAGATCCATACCTGTCATTTGCAGCTGCACTTAACGGTTTAGCCGGGCCACTCCATGGTTTGGCTAATCAGGTATTCCCTCTTGTCTAATATCCTCAATAAATCTTATACTATTCAATTTGTGGCACAGCTTCATGAGTTGTCCCTGTTGTATAGTATCTAGGAAGCTTGTGATGTTTTTATGGTACAACCGTAAGTTAGAAGAACAAAATCTTAGTTCTTTTTGTTTTGTCGTATTGCCATAGGAAGTTTTGCTATGGATCAAATCAGTTGTCGACGAATGTGGAGAAAACATATCGAAAGAGCAGTTGAAAGAATATGTGTGGAAAACATTGAACAGTGGCAAGGTAAAAACACAAATTCCATGTATATGTAGTGTTACAAGGATAGTCTACCAAATATTTTTGACAACTCTCCATTTTCCTGTAGGTTGTTCCCGGATTTGGACATGGTGTTCTGCGCAAAACTGATCCAAGATATGAATGCCAAAGAGAGTTTGCCTTGAAGCATTTACCTGAGGACCCTCTTTTCCAGCTGGTATTTTGTCTTCTTCTCTTGCGCTCTTATAAAGTCTGGTACTGTGCAGTGGCTAAGAAAAACCTCGAACTCCCTATAGGTCTCAAAGCTTTATGAAGTTGTGCCTCCTATTCTCCTTGAACTCGGAAAGGTAATATTTCTAATCTTTTCTCCTTTACAAGGTTGACCAATTCATATAATGGATTTTTTTAAAAAAGTATTATACATCTCAAAACATAGAATCTACGATATCTAGCCAATAACTCAGTGAATACCTAAACGTCTATGAAAAAGATTAGCTTAAATGTTTTTCTCAATCCTGTAATGGCTTATTNTAAAAAAGTATTATACATCTCAAAACATAGAATCTACGATATCTAGCCAATAACTCAGTGAATACCTAAACTTCTATGAAAAAGATTAGCTTAAATGTTTTTCTCAATCCTGTAATGGCTTATTACAGGTTAAGAACCCATGGCCAAATGTTGATGCTCACAGTGGAGNTACAGGTTAAGAACCCATGGCCAAATGTTGATGCTCACAGTGGAGTCTTGCTGAACCACTATGGTCTAACAGAAGCAAGGTAAGAAGCAGACTACTCGTTTTTTGACCCTTACCATTTGATTAAGCCATAAAAACATGTACTCAAATACAACATTGTGTGTTTTATAGGTACTACACTGTGCTCTTCGGTGTCTCAAGGAGTCTTGGAATCTGCTCTCAGGTATATATACTTAAGATTATACGTCTATGTTCCTGCACACTCTTTAAAATTGAATACATATGCTCACCTCTTCTCATTTCTGTTTGTTCAGCTAATATGGGACCGAGCTCTTGGACTTGCACTCGAGAGGCCAAAGAGTGTTACAATGGACTGGCTTGAAGCCCACTGTAAGAAAGCTTCATCTGCTTAAGTTAACACCGAAGCAACCCCGAGTCTCGCTCTCTCGTGTTGAAGCCATTCTCTTCCACACTGACTACTTTTTTTACCTTCTTTTGACAGAAGAAATGTTGTTTATGTAGAAATATTCTTATTTCGAGATTTTCTTCTCCTCTGATCTGAGAAACACTACGCAGTGTGCAAATTTGCATTCGAGAAAAACTCGTGATAATAAATAAACAGGCTATTCAATTTGCATAAACCTTCATTGTCAATATCAATCATGAACTAAAACCTTTTTCCACTGATGTACATAATCAATGATGAACTAAAACTTTATGGATTTGATGTACATATAAAAGAGATCATCGCATTGGATCGAGATAGAAACAAGACTGCAACTGTGAAAAGCACAATACTGAGTTTATCAATAAGAAAAGGAGTCCTTGCAAGGAGCTATTACGAGCTGTTCTTGTTGGTACTAGTAGTACTATCCTTCTTAGCAACTTCATCACCATCATCATCAGCAATAGAGGCAGTGAAGTTAAGTCTCTCCTCGGTATTAGCAGTAATAACCGGCAACCAAACATCCGCTGTACCGCTAAGTAACGACTGAACTTGCGGATCAGAAGCTATAGCTGACGAAATCATCTCATCAACATCATCCAATTTAGCTGACAATTTATCCAATTCCTTAGCTATCTCCACCTAAA
>OVAP01007787.1:0-10442 GCA_900406295.1 Aurinia saxatilis
TTTCACTCATCTTTCATAAGATTATTACCAAGGGGAATTTTAAGTAAACTATGTGACTGGTCCGCACCTTGTGCGGACTGCCAATGTTTTTATTAAAAAAACATGTGTGGATTTAAATATAAACATGTGAAGGATCTAGAAGAATTATGGAGTAAAATGGAGCTTGTGCGGACTGCCAATGTTTTTATTAAAAAANAGGAGACAATAAGCTTGGTCCAAAAACATGTGTGGATTTAAATATAAATACATAACAATAAGTAATGACTAATGTATGCCCGTAAATTTTTTATGGGGATTTAGTTTTTGCCCAAAATAGGTCCTGCAGGCGCACAAGTCTCACAGTAGTACTTAGGGGTCCGCAGTAGCACGTCCTAGTTCACTCGAGCTAAGCAATAATATGAAGTGTTTTTTGGTTTTGGTCGATAGACAGTGTGAACTGGTCGATCGATGAAAGCGCCTTTTGGTCGATTGCAGATAATGCGGTCGATAGATTAGTGCCTGTAAATGATAAAACAAATAAAACGTGAGAAAATTCAGATGTTAAGAGGGTGTTATTGGTTTGTGTATTTGAAGGGATTTGGAAAATCTTTCAAAAATTGTTTAGGATTTAGAAATTCTAGAAAATATTATGATTTCAAGTAGTATTTGTAAATCCATTCGGGAATACCAAGGTTTTCCCACGGATTTGAGTCTTTGTTTTTTTTTTTACTTTGAAATCCATCCAATTCTATTATAAAACCAAATTCATAGAGAATTATTTAGTATTGAATAACACTTGATATGGATTTGAATTTTAAAATCATAGAACGAATAACACTTGCTTTGGATTTAGATTTTGAAATCATGCACTAATCCAGTAACACTATATTTGGTTTGGATTTCTAAATCCCTTCAAATACACAAACCAATAACACCCTCTAAAAGCATTAGGAAATCAGGCAATGCATCAGAGGATCACAGTTTGAATTATTCATGGTAGTAGCTTGTGTAAATATCCTAATTTAAGCTCTATAGTTGAAATCACTATTAACTGACTATCCTTATGGTCAGACTTAGCCAATCTAGTTCAATTGGTATCCGAGTTAACTCTAACATATATCTTTGCAGAAAGAGAACCTATGGGCTGATCAACCAATAAATCTAGGCATTAAGTTCAAGAAATCAAATTCTACTAAACTATATATAGTAAAGCTTTCACTATCAAGCTCTGGATCCCTTACTCTATGTGTTGTATTAGTAGCAAGTTTATCCTATGATTATATGAAGATCTGATATGAAAGTAAGTTTATAAACTAACCATTACAGAATCCTATTGCTTATCTACCAAACCATGATTCCTCCTAGCAAAACCATATTCCTAACTAAGAGACATACTCAACCATGCTAAAAGCAAACATAATGACAATGAAAATTGCTATTATGTAAGAAGGTTCAGAATAACTTCTCTGGAGTGCAGAAATTACAAACTTCGAAGCAATGATCAAAGTAGCATAAAAATGAAGAAACAATGAAAGAAACTGAAAACTATTTAGTCTACATGCCTGGAAGCTTTGTGAGTGGTGATGTTTCTCTCTGGCTTCAGTTGTCTGTATTTATAGGAGAGAGAGTTGAGCTGTTAGCCGAGATAAATCAGGAATAGATTTGGATTGGGATCCAAATATTTGTGTCTATCTGGCTCTGATTGATCGGTCGTCATTATAATAATCGATCGACTGATATCCAAAACGCGTCTCCTAAAGATTCAGTATCTTCAATGATGATCTCCAACATATCTTGATATCTCCCTGAATGCAACGGTCCTTATCTGAATTTGTTCTTGAAACTTCTTTGAATTAATGGGCCTTGATTTATCGGTGGGCTCTCCTCCGGTCGATTGGGCATTCATTTCATACGGGCTCATGGATACACTTTCAATTATTTGGGCTTAACTTCTTACTCTTGACTGCTAACGACTTGATTCCAAGCCCATGTGACAACTAACTCACGTGGCTTGATTGTCCTAACTCCTCACTTCAATCCAAAATAAACATCTCCTTCATTAGGTCCTGGACTCCTGATGTTGATTTGTTGGACTTGGTAGAAAATGCCCATTTGTGACCAAAAATGCATTATTTTCACAAAAACTCTTTGCAAACAAATCCAGTGGTTTATGTTTCAAATCAAATAGTTTCTTCATAAAAAGCACCAAAACTTCATATCGAAAAGCGGTAAAATACCATCCCTATCAATTTTACTTACACAAAAATTCAAGACCATGTGTGGATTTTAATTTAAAAACATAACAATTAAGTAAGGGTTATGTATACCCATAGATTTTAATCTAACAAAGACCCAAGAACATGAGTGGATTTTAATTAAAAAACATAACAATTAAGTAATAGGCTTTTGGGACTTCAGATTTAGACTCAAAACAGCAACCAGACGCGTCGAGTGTCGATCGACACCAATAGGGTGTCGATCGACGCCGTACGGGAAATTCAGGTACCAACTTAATTCTTGAACATGAAAACCTAATGTAATACATACCAACTTCCATTGAGTATGCAATCTATGATTAAGACCTAGAAAAACTAAATTCCTTGGTGAGTTCTAAGAGATTAATCATGCATTAAACCTAGGTTCAATTGTTCATAGATCATCTAAGCCAAATTCATTTGTGAATAGATAATCTACTCCTACTAATATTTTTCCCAGCAATTACTAACACTTCCATGTATAATAATTACCTATGATCTAGACTGTAGGCGATCAATCAAGAGCTAGCATAAAAATTAATCTAGAGGAAGAATTAAATGTTCAACCTAAATCTACCATATGGCTATCAATTCTTCATCTAAATCCTAGGAACCCTAAGCCTAACAAGAGATCTACTCAGACATAGCTAAGCAAAACATCAAGCAATTAATTGAAAAGAACATGCAATAAGATAACCAAAGAGGATCTAAGAATTCTCCCTTACAAAAACTCTCAAAGATAAAAATAAAGCATAAGCCTAAACAATGGCTGTAGAAAAGTATTTATAGGGTCTAGGACGGATTATAGGTTTAGGGAATTAATCATAAAAAATTAGGAAAAATCTTCATCTTGAGATTTAAGAAAAGATTGCATTTTCTCTGCAGGGTATCGATCAACACCTCCTCTGTTTCTAGCCATTTTTCTTCGTTTCCTTATTTTGTCTCCTCAAGCTCCATTTTACTCCATAATTCTTCTAGATCCTTCACAAGCTCTAAACCTAGCACCTAAAATGACTCACTTGGACTCTAATAATAATATATAGACTCTAAAATATAAACAATTATATGTTTATAATAATAAAAACCGGTAAAATACGAGATATATCAACTATAACAAAAATCCAAAAACATGTGTAGATTTTAATTAAAATACATAACAATTAAGTAATGAATTATGTATGCCCATGGATTTTACTCTAACAAAAATCCAAGAACATGTGTGGATTTTAATTAAAAACATAACAATTAAGTAATAGTTTATGTATGCCCGTGGATTTTAATCTAACAAAGATCCAAGAACATGTGTGGATTTTAATATAAAAAAACATAACAATTAAGTAATGTTTTATGTATGCCCGTGGATTTTACTCTAACAAAAATTTAAAAATATGTGTGGATTTAAATAAAAATACATAACAATTAAATAATGGCTTATGTATGCCGGTGGATTTTACTCTAACAAAAATCCAAGAATATGTGTGGATTTTAATAAAAAAAAAATATATATATAACAATTAAGTAATGGCTTATGTATGCCCGTGGATTTTACTCTAACATAAATCCAAGAACATGTGTGGATTTTAATTTTTAAAACATAAGAAAGTAATGGTTTATGTATGCCTGTAGATTTTACTCTAACAAAAATCCAAAAATGTGTGTATTTTAATTATAAAAAAACATAACAATTAAATATTGGCTTATGTATGCTCGTGGATTTTACTCTTACAAAAATTTAAGAACATGTCTGAATTTTAATTTTTTCTTAAACATAACAATTAAGTAATTAGTTATGTATGCCCGTGGATTTTAATATTTTTATTTATAAATTAATGAAACGGTATTGAGTATTGACATGCTTTTCAAATAAACAGCAAAATAAATTGCCCAGACATAAGAGACAAATTAGTTAATCTTTTTAGAACATTGTTATCCTCATGAAATAATGATTGAAACTTATTAACCTCGTCATTTATAGTAATCTCAAGCTTTTGGTATATATGTGATATAATCTAGTGGACATTAAATATTATTGTACTATAGTTTGATTTTCTAAGCAAAAAAAAAATGAAAGAATAATTTTCTTTTAAAAACAATAGTATGATTTTTTGTAAGCAAGACGTTTGTAAACATCTTGTAAACCCAATTAATCAGTGTTTGATCCAATTTAAACTGATTTGCTTCTTGAAATTTTAACGTTTCTTGCAATTTGTCTAGCAAGAAGCCCATTTGCATTGCTTCTCAATTGCATTTGTAATCTATATACATAAAGAAACATTTTATCTCTTCTGGTGATGACACCTCATCGGCCACATGTGTGCCAAATCATTACAATATTTAATTTTGATAGGAAAATTAATTTAATATATACTTCACATATTAATTACCTCTTAAGTTATGTACTTTTAATTAAAAAGGGATTTCAAAAGTCATTCATGATATCATTTCTAAGTAGAAATCATATTAATATTAATATTGAATTTAGAAATATAAATTAAGTATTTTTATTAATAGTAATACTAAATAATGACTTGAAATGAATATTTATATTGAACTCTCTTGGTACAGAACTGAAAAATCACACATATTGAAATCAGTTAATCCGATTTGAACATTTAGATATAGCCGTTATAAATAATTTGTTATTAAACCATAAAAAGGATATTAGGGAAGGTAGACAATCGTTAAACACGAGAAGACCAAATAAAATTTGTAATAACCATGGCTCCGTATATTTTCCAACCTCAAAATTCCACCATTATTTCCTCAATAGGGAAGAGAGAAAAGATATTTTGAAACCTCGAATGAAATTCATGATAACAAAAGCGTTTGATTGTGGCAACCATTTTAAAATTATTAACCATCAATATAAATGAACTTGGCAACCATTTTAAAATTTATGCTTTTTTAAAATACACTAAGTTTAATTATACATAATATGTTACATTTATAAAAATTTGATTTTTTTTATCTTACACAAATCATACACTATTTACTTAATGAAGGTTCATGTCAATATGTAAATATTAAGAAAAAATTATTGAAAGAAACAAAATATAATAATATCAGTCTATTTAATATGTATACATTCATTATGAATGATTCATATATTAACACTGTTAATACTCTTCGGTTAAGTGAAACAAAGTGGGAAAGGGGAAAATCTTCAAAACTCGGGGATAAAGTATAACAAAAATAAATGGAAAATGACTATAGAGACAATCAATATTTTTAACTCTTAGATGGCATATAACTACAAATATCAAAATGTGTAGAAACTATTTCAAAATTTCATGGTGGTAAAACAATTATTTTTATTTCTAACAGAATATTGGAAACCGCATTTAAAGATAATTAATTATCTATCAGATACAAAAGTAAACTATTGACTGAATCAAGATTCATATCAATAAATGTGAGAATTAAAATAATAAATAAATAAAAATCTTGATCGCAAGCTAAAACAGTGACTAAAAACCTTTGCGAGATGACGTGGGGGTAAATTGTAAAGACTATATGTATCATAAAAGTGAAAAAAAAACATGAGGGAAAATGTTCCAAAACTATACTACAATTACCAAAATATTTGTGGTACATCGTTATGTCAAGAACAAAACAAATAAAACAAACAAAATTAACATATTCTGCGTGTAGCGCGGATCAACTACTAGTCATTTATAAAGATCACCGGATATGCTTTCTTTCTTTTTGTTACCGATGTGGGACAAAAAATTTTAATACTTTTGTGAGAAAGTCTTCATAAAAATTTTAAATGATGATTAAATATTCTTTTGAGAAAGTCTTGGTACATTTTGAGAAACAAATCTACACTCACGGTATATATAAATATATTTTATCGAAGTATTAAATTTAAAACAAAACGATATATTTGATCTCAACATAAGTGGAACGGCATCTATATTCTATTCTATCTATATACATAAAAGTTAGGTTTTCTCTCTTTTGATGATGACACATCAGCAGACACATGTACTTCACATCATTTCAATATATTTAAATTTAACAAAATAATTTAATTCAACATCTACTTCACATATTAATTACATTTTTGGTATCAATACACTCAATTACAAAATGGATTTGAAAAGTTATTCACGGTATCAACTTTAAAAGTACATAAATCATATAAAATTTCAAAACTCTAAATTAATTATTTTATTAATATTAAATAATTACTATAATACCATTTAATCAATATTTAAGTTGCATCAAAAAGTAATAATAGTTATAAAAAAAATAATGACTCCAAGAAATCTAAAATGAAAACACTCATGGGATAACACCTTTATATTGTAACACAAATGAGTAACTATTGACTTGATCGAGATTCATATTAATAAATATAACGATCGAAACAAAATAAAAACTAAAAACATCATGATCACAAACCAAAACATTGATTAAAATTTTAGGCGGGATAACGTGAGTAGATATCATCATGGAGATTTTTACTATATCAAATCCACTAGAGTAACTATTCTCAGAAATTTAAATTTCTGTAATATGACAATACAATAATATTAACATTGTTATACAAAAGAAAAATACTAACGATTAATATAAAAGAATTTGGACAAATATTTCACAATATATAGTTATTAAAGAACACTAAGTTTAATTTGAAATAATACGTGAAATTTATAAACATTTGATTGCTTTATCTTACACAAATAATAAAACTATTCAAATTGATGAAGGTTCATGTCAGTATATTTAAATACTTAGATAAAAAAAAATTGATTGAAAGAAACAAATATAATAAAATCAGTCTATCTGATATGTATCAATTCATATATCAACACTGTTACTACTCTTTGGTTAAATGAAGCAAAGTGGGAAAAGAAAAATTCTTCAAAACGCAGGGACAAATAACAAAAATTAAATGAAAAATGAGTTTACAGACAATCAATCTCATATAGTTTAAAACGTCATATATTCAAAAATATATATATTTGTCGAAAATGAAAAAAATAATCTTAAAATAACTACATATATAAAAAAGATTGTAAACTATTTTGAATTTTCATGGTGGTAAGAAAATAAACAATTATTTTAATTTATAATATGACATTAGACACCACATTTATAATTAATGATCTTATCAAACACAAAAATAAACTATTAACTTACTCATGATTCATATTAATAAATATAAGAATTAAATTATAAATAAGCAAAAATCATGATCGTAAACTAAAACAGTGATTAATAATCTTAGCAAAATGATGTGTGACAGATATAATGATAGGGATTTATATTATATCAAATTCACGGTCATGCAACACACTGTCAAATAGTAAATTATAAAGACTATGTATCACAAAAAAATTAAAATAACAAGAGAAAAATTGTTCCAAAACTATACTATAATTAGCAAAATATTTTTGGAACGTTGTTATCTCAAGAATAAAACAAACAAAAAAAAACAAAATTAATTCATCCCGCGCGTATGTACTCCATATCACTTCAATATTTAATTTTAATAAAATAATTTAATTCAACATCTATTTCAAATATTAATTATATTTTTTATATCAATATATTCAATTACAAAAGGATTTGAAATATCATTCATGGTAACAACTTTAAAGGTATATAAATCATAAAAAAATTCAGAACTCTAAATAAATTATTTTATTAAACTTAAGTAATGACTCTAAACCGATTTAATCAATATTTAAGTTGCATCAAATAGTAATAATAATAATAACAAATTAATGAGTCAAAAAAATATAAAATTAAAACATTCATAGGATAACACCTTCGTAATGTAACACAAATGAGTAACTATTGACTTAATCAAGATTTATGTTAATAAATATAACGATTTAAATAAATTAAAAAACTGAACAAGATCATGATCGCTAACCAAAACATTGATTAAAACTTTTTGCGGAATAATGTGGGGTAGATATCATCATGGAAAGTTTACTATATCAAATTTACGGTCATACAATACACTGTCAAATAGTAAATAGCATAAATCATAAAGACTATGTACCATCTAAAATTTTACAAAAGGTTTTGCAAAATATACTTACAATTATAAGGATATTTGTGGGACGTCGGTATCCAAAATAATAATAATAATAATAATAATAACACACCCTACGCGCAGATAAATCCACTAGAGTAACTACTTACACAAATTTAAATTTTCTATAATACGACAATACAATAATATTATCATTGTTATACAAAAGAAAAATATTAAGCATCAATATAAAAGAACTTGGACAAATATTTCACAATTTATGGTTATTAAATAACACTAAGTTTAATTTGAAATAATATGTTACATTTATAAACACTTCATTGTTTTATCTTATACAAATCATAAATTATTGAATTGATGAAGGTTCATCTCAGTATATTTAAATACTAAGATAAAAAAAATTGATTGAAAGAAACAAATATAATAAAATCAGTCTATTTGATATGTATCCATTCATATATCAACACTGTTACTACTTTTTGGTTAAATGAAACAAAGTGGGAAGAAAAAAATTCTTCAAAATGCAGGGAAAAAATATAAAATTAAATGGAAAATTACTATAGAGACAATCAATCTATTGAATTTTAAATCTTCATATATTTTTTAAAAATTTAAATATGTCGAAAATGAAAAAATTAATCTTAAAATAACTACAAATATCAAAATTTCAATATTTCAAATTTTCATGGTAGTAAAAAAAATAAAAAAATAATTTCAATTTCTAATAGGATATTTGACACCGCATATATATATTATATTTCTCTTATCAAACACAAAAATAAATTATTGACTTAATTGTGTGGGCAGGAATTCACACACAACCAAAAACTTGTCTAACGGATCTTTTAAGGGATTGTCGACTCTCTTAGTATGAACCGCTCAGAAAGTTAAAGAGAAAGACAAAGAACAAGGTAAGAGAAGTAGGGTCGCTTTATTGATAGCAAAGAGAAGAAAATGATCTAAGACCTTCGACCTTAGAAAAAGAGAATTCTCGAATACAACCTGTTAAGACCTAAGCTATTCGAGAGAGAAGAAAATGATCTAAGACCTTCGGCCCTAGATCCTATATATACTGCTAGCTAAACCGCCTTGGGGCCCAAGCTCCTTGTGGGCCGTCTTTCCCTTTCCTCCGTTGAACTTCCTTTTTCTCCGATTGTTTTTGGGACAATTTCCTCTTCTTGGTGATGTGATGAATATACTCATTCTCACACCTTCTTGCTTGACGGCGCTCGGATTACTTCGTAGGGTTATGCTCTTGACGAATATGGGCCCACAACTTGGAACTGGGCTATTTGGCTAGCTAGGAATGTTTCTGGGCCCACGAGATTGTCCGATAATCTCGTGGGTCATATGTGCTCTAATGACCACCTCATTAAAAACCTTGGTAAGGAAAACCATGTGGGAAAAGTCCTTACCGAGGGAAAAAGAGCATGATCACGGATATGAAATATACTTTGTGAGTCTTCCGATAGTCGATGGTTGCAAACGTTGATCAATCGGGACCCACGGGATGACTTGGGTCGCCAGGTTCGTATGGAGACCGTTATGTGAACCATGCATGGTTGCTTGTCCGCAGGACGTGTCGAGGGACGTTGTCAAGGGAGTCGTGGCCCGCGGACGTTAAGAGGGAAATCGTGGCCCGCGAGCTACGTTGCGATGTAGCTCGCGACCCACAAGTCGAGTCGTGGCCCGCGGGCTACGTTGCGATGTAGCTCGCGACCCACGCGATAAATCGTGGCCCGCGAACTACGTTGCGATGTAGCTCGCGTCCCACGCGATAATTCGTGGCCCGCGAGCTACGTTGCGATGTAGCTCGTGACCCACGCGATAAGTCGTGGCCCGCGAACTACGTTGCGATGTAGCTCTGGACCCACGCGGTCGGAAGGACCATGGGATGTATCGGAGGATCCTCGGAAGGATCGTGGGACATATCGAGAAGGTCGGAAGGGTCATGGCCCGCGGAAACGGAAGGATATCCGTGGCCCGCGAGCCACAACACACTCGAGTGGCCCGCGAGCCACACTTGGCTCGCGTGGCCCACGAGTATCTTGCTCGTCGTGGTCAACGAGTCGTGTCATCGGAAGGATCGAAGCAAGGTCAGGAGGGTCGTGGCCCGCGGACACGGAAGGATATCTGTGGCCCGCGAGCCATAACACACTCGCGTGGCCCGCGAGGATCTTGCTCGTCGTGGCCCC
>OVAP01007790.1:0-10441 GCA_900406295.1 Aurinia saxatilis
CGTAGCAAGGTGATCACCCTAGCAATCGCCTCAAGAAACCCTAGCGCCGCCAACCTTCAACATCCTCATTTTGTTTTGATATAATTTGATTAGTAAATCAAATGTAAATTATTCGTTTTAAAAAAATTGTAAAGGGAAGTTGAAAAAGGAAAGGATAAAGCTGATGTTATTACAAATGAAATAATCACAATATTGAAAAACAATTTCAGTTTGATTTTGGGTATATATCCCGGAAATGTAATGTTAAATTCTTATTTAACAATTCTCTATTTTCTGATAATAAAAGGTTTCTTAAATATTTTTCAAAATCATAATTAAAAGAATTACTTTTTGTGATAATAACTTCTATAATAGCCTCCCAAAATTTTAGCAACTAATTATTTTGTATTTACAACTTATATTTAATGTGAATCATTCATCTTTTAACAATGTTTTCTTCAATATTCTACCGAGATTTGAGCATTATTTTATCAGCAAAGATTGCTGAAATATCTTTTTTTTTTCAAAATATAAACAATAGATGATTAAAATATAATATCATAGAATCCAAATTATTTAATTAAATATTATGTGAACAGTTTCTTCTCTATCTACAATGATTAACCAAAATCTCGGCCAGTTTTTGTTATTTTTGTTTTACGAACTAATACTTCGATTTTCCTAAAATGAAAGATTAAATAAATATTAGATTTTAACGATAGAATTTGAATCACTAAATTTTACCAAACAATAAAGCTAAAAAATATGCTGTTAAATGTTTTCAGAAAATAGTAAAAGATGATATTCGAAATTAAATGCATAAAAAATTATAAAAACTGAAAAAACGTGGTGCTGGCATAACAATTCAAACTCATTCTCCTTAACAATAACTCAAGGATTTTATAAAACATTCTTGGCATTGTTGTTGGAAATTTAGTAGCACTAAAATTAAACAGATTTTGAAAGATTTTATATAATAATCTTGAAATTTAGATATTGTCATATCTTAGGAAATTATTATATTTTATTTTTCCAAATAATTTTCAGCTATTTTATACGTGTTCAAAATTTTTTTTGTTTTTTTATTACTTCATCAATTGTAGAATTTGTTTTACCAATTATGTTCCCTTTCGTGCAAATTTACAAATCAAAGAAAATCAAAACTAATATGATTGAGATGAAATATAAGGGATTACATAATGAGCATGGAAGTTCCATCTCAAGAACTTGCGAAATTACTTTTTGTAAAAATTAAGTCAATAACAAATAGTGATCATGGAAGTTCCATCTGAAGAGCTTGTGTAAAAAGCTCAACTCTACACCACCTCATCTTAAAATAATCAGGAATAGTATAAACTTTCCCATGAAGAAACCACTTTGAGTAGTATAAAGTTGTAAGCGTTGTTCAAATGCCTACAACATAAGAAGATATCGAACTAAAATTTTGGTCTTGCCAAGCTTTATATGTAATCATAATGACCATGAGCAACACATATTGCGTTGTAAACATCACCCATTAACTGCTTGTGTTAATGTATGTCTACAATAATCAAAATTCTAACAAAGATACTGAAATACAAAACTTTTGAAAGACTATACAAATAGGTTAAGCATTGTTGATGAACGTGAATGTGTGACCCAAAATATCTTGACAATTCCAAGATCTTGGTTGATGAAGAATCTTCTCAATTTGCTTATTCGAATCTTCTCACTTCGCTTACTCTCCCACTAAAAATGGCTTAGATTCAGCAATCCGAATCCCAAACTGGTTTCGTTTTCGTTTTCATGTAAATGAAATTGTCTTTGATGAATGATCTCTAGAAACAGTTTTACCTCCTAAAACAACTATACATCTACATTGAGGGCTCAAGAACAAAGTTTTTTTCTCTCAAGCTTCTCACCATTGTCAAATCCTTAGACTTTGATAGATAAAGAGTGAGATCCGATAAAAGGTAAAGTTCCGAGAAAATCTGATTAAATGACCTGAAAGAATTTTTAGACTTCAATACGATTTTTAATCAAATGATCGAAAGAAAGTAGAGAAAATGCTTTTTTACTAAATAAAGGCGACATATTATTTGAAAAGAATAATAATAAGATGAGCATATGAATACATTGTGAAGAAAAAATCCATGACCAGATGAGAATGCCCAATTAAAAGAAACATAAAGGCAAACATTCATAAGTAAGTGTATGGTATAGAAAATTAAAATTCTATATAACAAAGAAAAGGATTACAACTTAAATCTTAAGTAATGAAAAACAATATGGTTCATTAAAATTACCTTACAAAACCAGAAGGATCACTGAAGAAAATATATAAAAAGGATACAGAAGCAAACTTAGCTTGTTAATCTATCTATTATTATATATAAAAGAGAATGATACTCTCCATAACAAGGACATGTGGCTCATTGTGAGGATAACACATGTCCTCATTTGACATTAATGATAGTTTAATTAATTAATAATAATAAAATAAATTAATCAAAACATATATTTCCTATAATTCATAACATTATTTTAAACCCACTTCCTTATGTGATTACTATATAGTAATTTGACAATTTCTTTAAATAAAACTATAGTAATTTGATTTTAAATATATACTTATTCACAACAATATGACATGATAATATATCGTGATGAGAACTAAAACTCCACCCAAAATAATTCATGTAAAAACCACAAAATAAAAAAGATTTATTTAAATAAAATTAATTATTTTGGCCTAATTAAAAATACACTCACTCACAATAATATTATATGAGAACCAATTATGATGTTCAATTATTAAATGAAAAATTCATAGTGTATTCATGCTTGTAATATGGTTTCTCGTGCCTACAACATAGTTTGATATATAGTTTCAAAGTTAAAAAATGTGGTATGTTTTATAAGTTATAGTTTTGTAATATTTTAGGGATTGTCAAGTTATATGTTTTGTGACATTAGTATGGTTACTTATGTGGGTGAAATAATAAGGACTTCTCACCCCCATGATTTAGAGTGGTTCATGAGCCACATCGGTCACCAACATTATTGAGAACTTCTTCATGTACTCAATTCTTAGAATTATATTTATTTGATACTACATATTCTTTAGATATATCCCTTGATGCTCGGTTATAGGAAAACAAGTTTCCCTCAATATATTTTTATTTTGGGAAAACAATTTAAGGCTAAAAAATAAAAATAAAAACGTTTTCTTGAAATTGTATTTTGATATTGCTTGTTTAAATGATATGTGGATGAGTGGATAGTATGAGAATGTACTGACTCTTATTTTTGAGAATGAGAAAATAGTATGAATATTGACTCTTATTTTTGTTTTGTTTTCTATCTAGATAAATAATATTCGTGTAAAATGATCCAATGAGCTATCTAACTACAAAAATTGATATCTTAATAGCTATGAAAAATTAACCAACAATGTGCCCCTATGACATATGTACATCCACCATTTTACAGGATTGTTCTTATTATTGAGAAAATGAAGTATTGGCTATCATAATCTTTAAACCTAATTGATTTTCTCTGAGTTTTGCTTGGTAAGATAGCCAGATAAATTTGATTATCCCCATCTCAAATCATTGACTATATTTTTCTTCTCAACTTTCCTAATAATACTCCATTTGTGACCCACACTCACAAGTTACTAAAGTTTGTATGGTTTGAACAGATATTCTCACAACTATTTTTTTTTGTAATATAGTGGAATTATCAAAGATTTAAACATTGTAAAAGATATACAGCATTGTTCTGAAATATGATTATTAATTTGTTATTATATTATCCACAAATAGGAGAAACCTTAAATATTAAAACAAAACATCAGTAAATATTCTTTAAAAAATTATAGCGAAATAAAACCTGCACGTAGTGCGGTATTCACCTATTAATTATAATGCATAGCGACTGTTATACATATACTTTCTTCTATTATGTAGTGTTTAATTACAGTGACTATAGAGAAAGATTTATAGTGGAGAATTGCACGTTTACTTAATGCAAATAATTGCACGTTTCTTTTAATTTGTATCATCATCCTACAAACAAATTACAACTAAAAACATGCAGATATATTGGTCGAATCAGTAAAAGAATAACATTGGAGAAATGTTTTACCTTTTCGAACTGAATTGGTTTCATCCTGAATCTGGAGTCAGGCTATGCCTACATAAGCCCAAAACAATTTTTTTAAACAAAAACAAAAAAACATAAACTCATCAACCCAAGTGTAAACAGATGATAAGTAGAAGCCACAAAACAAAACAAACCAAAACAAAGAATACAAATACATATAATAATCAAATTGTTACATACTATCTCACCTCACACAAAACAATTGTTTTAAACGCACATGAATAACGCCTCAACGTACATCAAAATCACACTACATCACCAAAAAATTGATAAAAAAATAATTAGAGATCACTTTGTAGAAATCGATCATAATAAACAAAAAATAACAATTAAAATTTTTCAGTCATCATTAGTAAATTCAGAATAAATATTTGAAAAAACATATAATTAAGATTCATCAACAATAGAGATTTACGATTAAATGCACAAAACATGGGAGATGATAAGTACCTTATCGATTACAGATAACATCATAACGTCTCAATAATTTAAGAGCATTCAAATGAAAGAAAACCACCTTGCATAAATCACTCCATGTATTGGACAAAGATTTGGTCTCTAGTACCTGCAATAAATAATGAAAGTAATTAAACCGAAGAGCAGAAAAAAAATTGGCTCCTTGAAACTAAGCAAAATTAATTTTAAAAAAACGAGAGAATGACAAATATATCCAAGTTTACATATCCATCAACCACATATAATCACACTTTTTTTTAATCATATATATCTACTCCTTTTTATTTTAATATCATTATACCCTTAATTTACCAAAGCTATTTTTCATTATAAATGATATATTTGTTAGGGTTTAAGATTTAGTAAAATTATAGAGTTTATGATTTACCTAGGGTTTATGATTTATAGTTAAAACCTTATAAACTTAGGGTTTAATTTTTAATAACTAATAGGGTTTAGTTGTTAGGATTTAGGGTTTATATTTTGGGTTTATTAGGGGTGGGAAGACTTTTTAGGGTTGATCATAAACCTTAAAACCCCATAAATAGTTAATATTTAAATAGATGTATTTTAGATTTCTTACAAAAAAAAAAAAACTAAAAGGAAGGAATGGGTATATGTGGTTAAGCCCAAAAAAACCTACACATCAAGTCAAGAAAGAAAAGAGATTGAGGTTTATATAGAGATTAATTAAACCTAAAAATTGGTGTATCAGTTATTATACGGCTTTCAAAATAGAGAACATTTAGATATTGTCATATCTTTTAAAAAATATTATTTCCTATTTTGGCGTATTAAAATCTGTTTACAAATCTCTTAAAATCTGCTAACAATCCTGAAAACATTTTAAATTTGTTTTGAATAAATCCGAAAAAATCTTTTTTAAAAAAATATTAATCACGAACTGATAATTAAATTTTGGATGTGTATAATTAAAGTTAATGGGAAAAAAAGAAAATCAGATAAATCTGAAAAATCTGAGAAAATGACACATCAGCTTTTTAATTGTCTTCCATAATATATAGAAGATTATACATGTAAAACAAAGATTTCCCTTTTTGTCTAGTTATTTCAAATTCGGGATAGAGATTCGAGTTGAAATACTTTTTAATCTTTACACTCAAACATATTTAGAAAAAAATGGGGGCCTTAGAAATGAAAAGAAAAAAAATGGTTGAGGCAAATGCCTTATTTTATATATATAGTAGGCACGGTTCTGCATGTGGAGTAGGAACATATTACTAATAGATTTTGTAAACTTGGTCAGATCAAAGGATTGGCTGTGCTGAAGATAATCAAGCATTGCAAGGAGTTTACACCAACCTTTGTCAGTGGACAGCTTCTTCGACTTGATGTTGGAAGTGTCCTCGAAGCTACCAGTAGTTTCCCTTTCCCGGTCAGAAATGACGACGAAGAAATTGAAGTTGATGGTGCTAACTATAACCTTGAAACGATGAGATGTTTGAGGGAGGTTAACGTCGAAAACAACATTGTTGGATAGTATCAATCTGTTGTGGAACTAATCGAGACCTTCATGAATTACCAAAAGAATATCAAGAGGTATGTGTGTATTATATATGATCTCTTTAAAACTGACCTTGGTGTCTTAGCTTTGAATGCTTTGAAGCTTTCATATTCCTTTATTACAATAACATAAAATGAAACTTAGCAGATTGGTTCTTAAAAGGGAAGGAGAGTACATGTTGAAGGAGGAGAGATTGCTAAGTGGTTAGAGAGAAGGTCGTGACGGAAGAAGAAGAAAAACAAGTCCTCCATTGTTTCTTATTTTTTGTTAGGGTTTTTCCTTTTTTTTATTTGGGTCTTTTTAATTAAGCAAAATCATAATAATGTTAGAGTTGTTGTTAAATTAGTATTAGTTTGACAAATTTATAAAAACTTTGGTATTTAATTTTCTAATTGCAAAGCTGAGTATATTTTTGGCAAAAATTGAAAATTTGGAAAGTATTAAGCATTTTTATATACAACTATACATGCCAAAATAATAAAAATAAACAGACCGTTCATATACATGTGGACACTGCCGTGCCAAGGTCTTTAGGAGGTAGAGGCAAGTTTGAAAAATGAAATTCTCTATATATGTTAACAATAAATTATAGTTTAGTTTTAAGGTATATTAATGAATTAAATAAAAAGTAGTAATACAGATTCTAAAACGGTTTAAAAATTATATAATAGATTTTTTATATATATATATACACTTTCACTAAATTCTCATTATTAATTCTCATATATCACTCAACCAAAAAAAAAAAAAAAAACACTCATATATCATAACTATTATACATGTAAAACAAAGATTTCCTCTTTTATCTGTTATTTTAATTTCGGGATAGAGATTTGAGTTGAAATACTTTTTAATCTTTACACTCAAACATATTTAGAAAAATACTAGATGGTTGGCCCGCATCTTGTGCGGACTGCCAATATTTTTGTTAAAAAATACATCATTTAAAAAAAAAAATTATTTCATAAGATGTAAAAATGTACACCCACCATCAACTAAATCACATTATTTTTTAAAGACTTTTGATTTATTTTAATTTTAATCTATAGTGCTTTAAAGGTATCCAAATATTACTCCGTTTTTTTTAAAAAAGAAAATCATCGTGTATAATTGATCTTTCGAAATTGTTTTAATGTTATTCGTCTAATCTAGCCTGTTTAGACCGAAACTGATATTTCGATCGAAATGTTAATCTTATTCGATAAAATTGTATAGTCGATAAATTTAACATATTATTGGTTTTTCTACTATAACATTGTTTTAATCATTGTAATGAAATAATTTTGTTAATCTCAATTCTTAATAGCTACAAAAAACATTGACAATGAATAAGGGACAAATTTAACTTGTTTTAGTCAACGGGTTATGAGGGTAGAAAAATGAATGGATTTTTTTGGGGCTCCATTTATAAAAGACACTTGTTTACAAAAATTTATATACATATTCTTCTTCTCCCCTTTAAATTTTTTTATTTCTTCTTCTGGTGTATGCTTCTTCCTTTTTCACATTCTTTAATTTTTTTATATGAGCAACTATATGAAATATTTTTTGTATGATAATTGATGATCATGTTCAATTTATAGTTTTAAATCAATTAGGAAATTATTTTCAGCAATAACAAAAAGAAAATTAATTATTCGAAGGCACGGTTTTTCTTTTCAAACGAACCTCAAATATCTCAAGACTGACTAATTCTGGTCTATGGTCTAAACATTTTTTTAGACCAAGTTATTTACATACAAAAAAAAAAAAACCAACAAAGATTGAAATTGTTTAAAGTTCTTGAAATGTAACCAAAAAATTGATTTCCAATTTAACATTTTCAATTAAATTTCAGTACTGATAATATAAGAACCGGAATAAGTTCTTGAATATATCTAGTCTACAATCATTTCCCTCTGCCATTTAAAAAATAAACAATTAGTATTGTTGGTTTTGTTGTAAAATTCAAGTCATAAGGAGTATTGCAAAGTCAAGTCTCGCAACACCATTTTCATCATCAAATAAAAGTATTCATACAAATCATACTGTCATTATGCATACACAATAAATTTTATCTAATTATATAAATGAACGATGTAATCGATTATTTTGTACACCGCAAACGAAAAACTTCAATTTTGCAATAATATATCAAAAGTTTTTCTCGTTTTGTTATTTTGGTAGCGTTTTCATAGGTGTCTCTAAAATTCTGTGCAGACATACTTTCATTCACTCTCTCTCCTCTTTCTCTTAATTTTCTTGTTATTTTATTTAGAGAAACTTGGTACCCACAAATGGATATGCTCTGATACCATCTCCAAAGGTTTTTTTTATTTAAAAGAAATAAAAGATAAAAGGATAAGTACTTTTGTAATGAAATTTGCTTTGAGTCGTCTCAGTACATAGAATACGGCAGCTCATATTTGGCTTGTCAACCATTAATGCTTGATGAGTCTATTGTTTACATATTACTGCCTCTCTGTATATCCTCTATTGTACAGTTTGAATATTCGATTCAGAATTAATAAAGTTGTGATGATGTTAAAAAGGAAAAGAAACCTTTGAGACGGTTCTTCGTGTCACGTTTTCAATGGATTCCTTTGTTTTTTTTTATTGGTTTTGTTTGTCTTTCTCTATTCTTCTCTCATTCGAAGAAATTTGTGATGTCTCATAAAATTCTCATGCATTAACGCCAACCCATTCCGATTCGAACCTAACGACGGCGTTTCCGTGTGGAACAGAGCTCTACAGAGTGTGAACGGAGGAGAAAACACGGCGACGTTTGACAGAAACGGCAGATGATCGGAGAACTGTGTTGTGCTTGTATTCTCTCGAACAGAGGAGAAGGTAAAACCGTAACCCTATGAACATAAGAAACTCAAAACAAAAATCTTGTTGGTCAGAAACAATGGCGGATTCATGAACAAAAATTGGAATGTGGCTCCTTTCATCAGGGATAGCTTCTCTATGGTAAGAATCTGATGTCAAACTTTTGTATTTTGGTGCTAAATTTGACTCTTCGACCTCCGTGGAAATCGCTTCCTCCATGACAAGTTCTTGTGGTCGATTCCAGAGACTTAAGGTTTGTAGTGAGTTTGATTGTGATGTTTATGTGATTTTTCTATTATAGGGCTTTTTAAGCCCATCCGAACTCCCCATTAGTATGATATCGTCCGCTTTGGGTCCAAATGGCAAAGCCCTCACGGTTTTTCTTATTGGGCTCCTTCCCAAAAGGCCTCATACTAATGGGAGTTACTCTTGACTTATATATTAGACACTCTTTGTCTAAACTTCTGATGTGGGACTTGGATTGCTATCCCAACAATCATCCTCTCAAACCAAGTACCATTACAACATGTGGCCTCCTCTCCAACGAAACATCTTGACACCAACGGAACCCGCCGCCTAACCATCCGCTTAGTTAGGTAGACTTTCTACACAAGCCACCGGCATCCCATGAATTGCGAGCTCACATTGAGAATTCCTCCCACACCAAAGCTCCAGTCAACACCCCATCTCCGGGTCCACCTTTTTGAACCATGGGCTCTGATTTCCTTCATCAAACTTCTTCATAAATTAAGCATTCTCTGCTAATTTCCAGAATGCACCACAGCGTCTCCTGTTCCGGATATTGGATTTGCCGTCATCACTTAGGTCCGAAGCCACATGTCATGTCCTGACCCGTCTTACTCTCCGGTCTCTTCCCCGACGTTGTCTTCTGCAATTTTTGGTAAGACCTCTGTCTCCTATGCCATATATCCTTGTCTTTGTCCCTCTGCACTTCTGATTTCGTGACTCCATCTTTGGCTTAAGAAAGTTTTCAGAGATTCGCGACTTCTCCTTCATTCTTCCTCTCCGTATGTGATACACAAAGTTTTACCCTTTTGTAGTTAAACTGCAAGTGTACAGACACGCAGTCGTAGTACGTAGGGATCGAATCCACAGAGACCGAAAATAAATATGCAACTAGCTTAAATAAATTCTAATTAAATGCAAGAAAATAGGTTTTAAGGTTTTCTACTGTAAACTATCACTAACTATGATTTTAAAAGGGTTTTCAATCTATTAAAAAGTGATAAGCTATAGGGAAGTTCAGTTAAGCTGAATAACCAACGTCTGGAAACCAATCAGTGTCGATTGACACCAGCATGGTGTCGATCGACACCTCTCGGGCAGAAAGACATGAATGGATTAATTCTCAAACAAGGAANTTGCGACGAATTTGCGTGTCATCCCAAACGTCATCGTACATTCGTCGCAAATCCGCGAGGACAGATTTCGTCGCAAAACAGTCGCTAATGAGCAACGGGTTTGCGACGTTTTCGCGTACAGGGTGAACGATGCGAGAATTGA
>OVAP01007791.1:0-10440 GCA_900406295.1 Aurinia saxatilis
CACTTGCAGTTAGAAATACATAGGGTAAAACTTTGTGTATCACTCCTTCTGATAAATCATTTGCTTTATGTTCAAGTGTTGTTGCTGATACTAGTTTATGGCACAATAGGCTTGGCCATCCTTGTATGGATAAAACAGATTTAATTGTAAATGTTCTTGGCATTTCACAAAGAAATAAAGATTCATTTCATTGCTCAGTTTGTTCTCTAGCTAAACGGAAACGACTTTAGTTTCCATCCAAAAACAATATGTGTATTGCTCCCTTTGAACTTCTTCACATTGATGTTTGGGACCTTTCTCTGTACCTACACCAGAAGGTTACAGATATTTTCTCACTATTGTGGATGATTTTAGCTGGACCACTTGGGTGTATCTAATGAAGGCTAAGTCTGAGGTTTTGACAATTTTTCCTGATCACCTCAAGCTCATTGAAAATCAGTACAAAGTCACTGTGAAAGGGGTCAGATCTGACAATGCTCCCGAGCTTAAATTTGTGGACTTGTTCAAAGCCAAAGGTATCAAAGCCTACCATTCATGCCCAGAAACGCCTGAGAAAATTTCTGTGGTGGAAAGAAAACACCAGCATATTCTGAATGTTGCCAGAGCTTTGATGTTTCAAACCAAAGTCACTTTGGAGTTTTGGGGAGACTGCATTCTCACTGCAGTGTTTCTCATCAATCGTCTGCCCTCTCCACTGCTCAAAGATAAGTCTCTATTTCAGCTTTTGAACTTCAAGCTTCCTGAATATAAGTCTCTCCGTGTATTTGGTTGTCTTTGCTACACCTCTACATCTACCAAAAATCGACAAAAATTCCAGCCTCGGTCTAAGGCTTGTGTGTTTTTGGGATACCCTTTCGAATACAAAAGCTACAAGGTTATGGATTTGGAATCTAATGAGGTGCATATTTCCAGGAATGTTGTCTTCTATGAGGACATCTTTCCCTTTGCTACTGATTCAGACACTCCTCTGCCTGGTATTTTATCTAATTACACTCCAAATGCTGATATTGATGTTGCAGAAGTATCAGTTCCTGATGTTACAGAGAGTGGTGTTCCAGCTCAAGCTGATGTTCCACCTAAAGAGAAATCTTCAAGGCCCTCCAAACAACCTGCCTATTTGCAAGACTGTTACTGCAACATGGTAGTTGTTGATATTACATATCCTCTGAGCTCATATATGACCTATGGTAAGCTCTCTGAAGACTACAAGGCCTATATTTGTGTAATCACAAAGTATCCTGAGCCGAGCTCTTTCAATCAAGCAAAGAAATTTGATGAATGGATTGCTGCAATGAATGAAGAGCTCATTGCCCTGGAAAGCACAAATACCTGGTTATTTTGTTTTCTTCCTTCGGATAAACATGCTATTGGGTGTAAGTGGGTATACAAAGTCAAGCTTAATGCAGATGGTAGTTTGGAACGCTATAAAGTTCGTTTGGTTGCTAAAGGGTTTACACAGGAGGAGGGTGTTGATTATATTGATACATTCTCTCCAGTTGCCAAAATGACAACTGTAAAGACTCTACTTGTTGTTGTTGCTGCCAAACATTGGAATCTTCATCAACTAGACATCTCTAATGCATTCTTAAATGAAGATCTTGATGAAGAGATTTATATGAAGTTGCCACCTGGATATACACCAAAGCAGGGGGAAACATTGCCTGATAATCCAGTTTGTCTTCTGAGAAAGTCTCTATATGACTTAAAACAAGCGTCTAGGCAGTGGTTTCTCAAGTTGAGTTTCACACTCTTGAGTCTTAGCTTTCATCAGTCTAAGACTGATCATCCATTGTTGCTCAAAACTGCGGGTTCTATTGATCTATGTTGATGACATTCTTATTGCCAGCAATGATGATGATGGGATAGTTCAACTCAAGACAGATTTGAAGGCTGCCTTCAAGCTCAGAGATATTTTTTAGGATTGGAAGTTGTTAGATCTAGCTCAGGGATTGCTATATGCCAGAGGAAATATGTTCTTGAGTTGCTTGCTGATCTTGACTTACTTGCCTGCAAACCTTTGGCTATTCCTATGGACCGAAGTCTCAAGTTTTGTGACAATCCTGCTGAGCCTTTACTTGCTAAACCAGAGAGGTACATGAGACTTATTGGAAGGCTCATGTATCTTACCATCACACGTCCAGATATTTCTTTTGCGGTGAATAAACTCTGTCAATTCTCTGCCTCTCCTAAACAATCTCATTACCAGGTTGTCTTGAAGGTTGCTCATTATCTGAAAGGCACAATTGGTCAGGGCTTATTCTACTCATCTGACTGTGATTTGATTCTCAAAGCATTCACAGATGCAGATTGGGGTTCTTGTGCTCTTACCAGACGTTCAACTTCAGGTTATTGTATGTTTCTTGGCCAGTCTTTGATTTCCTAGAAGTCGAAAAAGTAAGATACTGTTTCTCAATCCTCTGCTGAAGCTGAATATAGGGCAATGGCTTATGTTGCCAAAGAAGTCACTTGGCTTGTGAATTTGCTATCAGAACTACAGGCTCCACAGACTAAGTCTGTTGCTTTCTTTTGTGATGCTTTGGCTGCTATTCACATTGCTTAACAATCCCGTCTTCCATGAGCGTTCTAAGCATATTGACATTGATTGTCATATGGTTAGGGATCGTGTTCAAAGTGGATTACTCAAGCTTCTCCATGTTAAAACAGAACATCATCTTGTTGATGTCTTCACCAAAGCTCTCTACCCACTGCTTTTCAGTCCATTATTCGCAAGATGGCTTTGTCTTCTGTATACTTGCCATCTTGAGGGGGAATATTAGCTTATAATGGTTTAGTTGGATTAGCTTTCTTAATTTAACTTGGTTTACATTGTACCAGGTCCCTATATATAGGATGATGTAACATACATTTTTATTGAATAAGAGAAATGTTCTGTTTCCATAAACCGTAACAAACTTTTCTCTGTAAAGCTAACATACATTCTTACAATAATTTTGACGAAATCTAACATAAAATTCACTGTATAACAACTTAACTATCATTCAAACAAAAACTTAAAGATAAACTTAATAGCTGTATGAGGTTTAACTACATATACCCACTTTTCCATATACTTAATCACATATACGGTATACCCATCTTCCTTTCTTTTAATCACCTTCCCTTGTAAAAAGTCTAAAATACCACTATTTATATATTAACTATTTATAGGGGTTTACGATTTAGACTCTAGGATTTAGGGTTTAAAAATCCTAAACTCTAAAATCTTAAACCCCAATAAACCGTAACCCCTAACCCCCTAATAAACCCTAACCCTCTAAAATCCTAACTTTCCACCCCCTAATAAACCCTAACACCCTAAAATCTAAACCTTAAATCCTAACAATTAAACCCTAATAGTTATTAAAAATTAAACACTAATTTTATAAGGTTTAACCCTAAATCCTAAAACCTAAGTAAATCATAAACTNACTAATTTTATAAGGTTTAACCCTAAATCCTAAAACCTAAGTAAATCATAAACTCTATTAATTTACCAAACCCTAAAATCCTAAAATCATAAACCCTTACAAATTTATCATTTGTAATGAAAATAACTTTAGTAAATGAAAGGTATAATGGTATTAAAATAAAAGGGGTGGGTATATGTGAGTAAAAAAAAAGGGTGGTGGGTATATGTGGTTAATGAGTATGAAAAAGTAGGTATATGTGTTATTCTCTCTAACGAGATCTCATGGTGTTTATCATTCATCAGATTCTCGCTGGATTTCTACCGGAGTTCTACCGGATTTGGTTGGATTTTCACTAAATACAGTGTTTATTGAGTGGAGAAAAAAAGATCTCTTGCATCTTTATTAAATCAAGTATGAGAGATTGTGTTTAGAAATGAAGAAGATCAATGAAAAATTAAAGAGAAAACAAGGAAAGAGAAGGAGAGAAGAAAAAAATTCTGGTTAAATTATTGTTGTGTGGAGATATATATTTATGTAAGAGATTAATTATTTGCGAATGCACATTATTGAAAATATTTTAGGTGTCGTCTCCTCATCGAAAGTTAGTGTTAAATTATACTGCTGTTAATGACTATGTCAGCAAGATCTCTTCCAAATTCAAAATTAGAGTTTATCTGCAGAGAGGTGATTTCCTAAAGAAATCCCCAATTTTCTACAACTCACCCTGATAAAAAAAAAAAAAAAATTGACTCGCACAAATAAGTTTTCCGAAAACTCTGGCCTCAAATAACCCGAGTGCTCTTTCCAATTTTTAAAAAACACAAAAAAGAAAAAAAATCATGTTTCCTCTACCAGGGATTTGCGAATCAAGTATTGTCGCGAGCCTGTGTCGAAGACTGAAGCTAAAACAGAGGTGCTTCCTTGAATTGCCAATTGTTGCAGGGTCTCTTGATTAAGAGCTATCTTCTAATTGGTTGTTGAGTTCTATATATGTTTGGTGTCTCTGCTGCCTTTCTAATAAGAAAGGGTAATCTACTTACATTCGAACTGATGATAACGCATCTTTCTTTTGTCCACTCGGTCATGTATTCGTCGTTAGTCTTATCTGACACAACAACTTTATTCTTTTGATATGTTGTTTTGTTTCTTTTAGATCCTCTCAAAGCAAACATGAGAATACAGATGTCTGACGGTGGGATTTAGACGCAATTGCTATTATGTAAGCAAAATTCTGTCATTGGAAGTCTAGATATGAATCATTATGTTGTTTTCCTTAACCTGTTTGTTGATCTTCTGCATTTATGCTAAACCTTTTGTTTTTCCTTAATTACTGTGTTTTCTTAGGCCAAAAGGGAAAAGAACTCCCAAGAAATGCCTAAGCAATAAACATCTGGAAGGCACATCAAGTCTCTCTTTAGAATATGAGAAGAACTAGAGAGCAAAAACAAAAAAAATCGATCATCTACTACACCAGGTAAGTTCCTGTAAACTACTTTGTCTAATCCGACGTCCTATATATATGATTACCTTTCCGTAATAGTTCTAAATCCTCTCAACCTATGTACTTCCATGCATTACATACAGCAACTGTGTTACATCATCTTTATTATGAAATACAGTTTCTGAAGCTTGGTTAAATTTTGGAAGACAGACATAACGATCTCTTTTAATCCACTTGATGATAAGTCTCTATTTACATAATCAGAATAAATGAAAGGTATAAGAAACTTAGAGTGATTGAATTTTAACATGAATAGCTATCAAGTGTAAGAGATAGTGTAGAATATCATTATCTTTTAATTGCTTATAGTAGTTAATCATTTTGCATTGAATATCACATGCAAATTCAAATCACCCATTGATGTAGTATATATTTATGTAAGAGGAAAGGTTAAAAAAAGTCATTTGTTTTTATTTTGGCTAGCCAAGAAAAAGTTGATGGTTATTCAGCTAATTTCACTCTCATTTTGCTATTTTCAACAAATCCATTCTAATTATTAACCAATGTGTTAACGTGGATCATAACCGACAAATCCATTCTTTTTACTTAGTTGCGTTTGCTTGGATTTGCTTGTAACTCGATTAGCCCATCATTTAAATAGAGAAGATAGCCTATTGGTATTATTTGTCTTAGATATATGTCTTCTACCTTAATAAAGTTTGAATACCCTTTAGTCTAAGATTTTTTTATTAATAGTGTGTTATTATTTTACAAACATAAGACTTCTTTATATACATCTCAAAACCAACATAACTAGTAATAGAATTGGCCACGTAATACTGTTTAACTGATTATAAGTCACTTAGAATAACATTTACAATACTATTTTATGACAAATTTACTGTTGCTTTATTGGTATTAATATTCTTTGTCTTAAATAGTTGCTTTGTATAATGTCTTCTAATAAAATTTGCTTTTTTATATATTTTTATTATTGTTGTGCAATAACTGATGGATTCATTAATCGAATTTCTATTTTTTTGTAGATAATGGGATTTAATTCTAGCTGCGGTAATAAAGTTTGATTTTGACCATAGAAGAAAACTTTTACATACTAGAATTATTATCGACAAATGTTTCTCTTAAACAAATTAAATACATTTTCCGTCGGGATTTTGGGTGTACCGATTTACTTCCTAGGGAGAAAAAAATAAATAATAATAATAATGCGACAAAAATATCAATTAGAGAGATTGCAGAAACCTAAGCTAGGCCTACCTCACAAGTCAAGTGACATAAAAAATCTTAAATTTGATCCGATCGAGAGCCTCACTACTGTATTTGGTCAATCAATCAATTTTGGTTGATCGATTTAGTAATCAAACTTAGCATTTGGTCAAATTGTTTTCTATGTTGTATTCTGATTGTTGAGTGAAATTTCTGATTCTGGGATGGGTTTGTTCGAGTCGGTGAAATCGATCAACTGGGAACACGAATCGTTTCCTTCTTACCAAGATTTTGGGTTTTTGCCTCTTTTTGCTCTCTTCTTCCCTTCCGTGCGATTTCTACTCGATAGATTCGTTTTCGAGGTAACTAACTAAATTTATTGCATCACCTTTGGATTTGTTGTTTCTGTACATTGCATTTACTTCTCTCTTTCATTACCAAACAAAACAAACAGAACAAAAAGCATCGCTTTCAGATTTCTACTTTTAGTAACAACATTTCAGACTAATCATTACTCTTGACCAGTGTCTCTGAATTAGTTTGTTGATAAAAATTGTGGGAAAAGTTTACTTATTTTTTCCCTTTAGTTTGATTTCATTTTGGTACATATTGTAGAATTTGGGAAAGCTTTTGATCTATGGAAGGAAGAGTCCCAATAAGAATGGCAACGCAAAAGATAGGACGAAAAATAGCCGTAAAATACGAAAATTCAAAGAATCAGCGTGGAAGTGTATTTACTATCTATCAGCTGAGCTACTTGCTTTATCTGTGACATATAATGAGCCTTGGTTTTCAAATACTCTCTACTTTTGGATTGGTCCTGGAGATCAGATTTGGCCTAACCAACAGATGAAGTAAGAATTTTGTTATATGATTGATGTTTTTTAGTGATTTCTTGTTTAATGTTATTCCTTTTTATTTGCAGGATCAAGTTGAAATTTTTATACATGTTTGCAGCTGGGTTTTACACATACTCTATATTTGCCTTGGTCTTTTGGGAAACAAGACGTTCTGATTTTGGAGTTTCGATGGGGCATCATATCACCACTCTTATTCTCATTATCCTCTCCTACGTCTGCAGGTGTATATATGTACATAGATACTTCTTTGTGAAGGAATGGATTCATCTTTATTTTGATCTTTGTTTTTTGTTTCAATTTTAATAGGTTTGCTCGTGCTGGTTCTGTTATTCTTGCACTCCATGATGCGAGTGATGTGTTCCTGGAAGTGGGGAAAATGTCGAAATATAGTGGAGCTGAAAGTATTGCAAGCTTCTCCTTTGTTCTTTTTGCTTTGTCTTGGGTTGTTCTGCGTCTCATTTACTATCCTTTTTGGATCCTTTGGAGCACAAGGTTTCTTAAAATTCCCCTGAGCATTTTTCTTGAATGTTTTTTTTACCTTTTCATTTGATTTATTGTGATATATGATTTGCAGCTATCAAATTATTATGACTGTGGACAAGGAAAAGCATCCGATCGAAGGACCGATCTATTACTACATGTTCAATACACTTCTGTTTTGCTTGCTTGTACTTCATATTTTCTGGTGGGTTTTGATTTACCGAATGTTGGTGAAACAAGTTCAGGATCGTGGTAAACTTAGCGAAGATGTTAGATCTGGTACGCAGTGAAAATCTATTGCAGTGAAACATGTATTTTGTATTATCTAAGAAGACTAAAGTTCAGGTCTTTTGTAGATTCTGAAAGCGACGATGAACACGAGGATTGATCGCATGTTGAAACTCTGTTTCTGAGCCAAACAGAATTTGAGAACCCAGATTCCGACTTCAAGGTCAAGCAGGAACCGTTGCTGGGTGTTTGCTAAAATTTTAGCAGTCAGACGATCATAACCGAATCAAACTGCTTTTTAAATGGATCGGACAACTTTAAACATTGCATTCTTGGCTCGGTATTCTGCATCCGAATTTTTGAGTTTATTAATTTCTCTAGTTTAAGCAAATTCAAGATTTTCTTTAGACACACTGCTTAAACTGCTTCTTCACTCTTTACTCTTTTTTATTTTTCTGATGGTTTTATTTTTTGTACTTCATTTCTTGTTTTTGGGTCATTTGCAATAACATGATTCCTATTTTATCGAAATGTCATCGCATCTTGGACCCCTTGCGCATCTATGGAACAGAATAATTCTGGGGACAAATGGATTTTTATTGGAGCTGTTCTCTTATATTGCAGTAACATAAATTTTAATGATTTGGACAAGTTTTTGTTTAAAATGGACGAAATTATCTTCGTTAAGCCTCTGTAGAAGCCTGGCCTCCTCTATTGCGATCCTCCTAATTAAATCATCTCTTCTGCCTTGAGCTTGTCCGTGGTTTTCTCCAAAGAGATGAAATTCAGCTTCAGATGCCGAAGATAATCCTTCCTTGTCTATTGATTTAATTATCTTGTTTGTGCATGGATCACATGATGCAGAGAAGAAATTCCTCATTTCAGATTCAGATATGAAAGGGTTTTGGAAATGAATAAAGTTGTTACTAGGCTTTGTCTCTTCCTCTTTTCTTGATTCCCACCCTTTTTGGTTTCCTCAAAATCATCTTTCCCTTTAGGTGTCACAGCTCTTGATCAGCATAAGCTGGTCTTTAGACTCTGCTCAAAAGATTGATCCTTTGAGAAAAGACCATCAACATTCAACAGGAATAGTGTTCGCAGTGACTTTACGGTCTAGAAAGTCAGCTAAGTGTAGGTTAAAGGTTTCATCACGTTGACCCAGGAGATTATAAGCTAATTTGAAGTTGGTTATTAGAACCCAAGTATTGAGAGGAACCACTGTCTGCATCAAAACACACACAATTTGCATATAGAGCTTATCATACAGAAATCACAAAAATGCTTCTTTGTATTCGATTGAAGCATCAAAAGAGAGTAACAAGAACCAAAATTTAAACTTTTCCGATCTTAACAGTAGACACGAACAGAGAGTCAGATCAATTTGAGTTTTGAAATTCAATCACAAACAAGACAAAATCTGATCAAACCAAAGAAGACAGAAAAGCCAAAAGAAGAACAGAGACACGTTTCATCACCTTAAACTATTCCAAAGTCTTAAAACTTTCCATTTCCTATAAGAACAAAAAAACTGATTTAACCGGAAACTGATCTTCTACATAAGCTCAAAACGTAAACAAAGCAAAAGCCGTATGAACATCAAGATCCAAACTTAGCTAAACCGGAAATAGAAAGATACTCACTCTGCTTGTGTTCACCCAGATTCACTTTTCACCCGCAGCCATTTGAAGTGAGTTAAATACTCACGGTTCAATACATATCAGACTTTCAAATCGAGAAATTTGTTTATGAAACTTCTCTATAGATCAGAAAACTGGTCCTTCATTGGGCCTCAGATGTAGCCCATACCCAAATCCAAGATGCCTTTGTTTTCACACATTATTATGCCCAAAAACAACTAAAAACTGTTTAGCTGATCCTTAACCCTAAAACCCTCTCCTACTCGTGATTCGTCTCTGTTTCAGAACTCTCATGCTTACACATGTATATGATTCTCCATTAATCTACAGTATTTGATTTGTTGTTATTTACAAAGAATTTTCGATTTTGCTTATTATTCTGATTTTTGTGGATCTTGAGTGGAAATTCCGAAACTTGTGCACTGGGTTCGTTTCATTCTTTAAGAACGAATCGTGGGTTTCGTTGTCTTTGCATTGTTTTGTTCTGACATTGCACTGTAGCAGACATTTAGTTGAAAGTTTGATTTTTTAAAATCAAATTCCTATCACTTATGCCCTTTCCTCAATAGTTTTTTGTTCAAAGATTATCTCTGTGTTTTACTATATTCACTTGTTTGAATCAGTTATGTGCTTCGGTGATTGTTTATCTCTCTCTATGTTTTTTCTATCTTTAATTTTATTTGCATGTCTAATTTGAACATTTAGGTCATCTCCAATCCAACACTAAATCCTACACCAAATTCTATTTTAATGCAAAATCTTTTCCAATCCAGTACTATATTGGACACTAAAATAATGCAAACCACTTTTTTGCACTACATTAGTGCTGAACTTTTTTATTTATAAAAATGTCATCCATTTTTCAATATATTTTATTATAAAATTCCAATTATTTTAAATGCATAATATTTATTAAAAAATGATTAATTAAGTGTATATTTATATTTCTTACATACACACTATTTCAAAATTTTATATAAATAATATTTTCATTGGTAATTAAAAACTTAAAATGCAAATAACATTTATAATAGAAGGTATAATAACATAAACTAATAATAAACTTTAAAAACATAAACGGTAACAAAAGTAAAGATAAAATACAAAAAATAAATGAAAAATAAAAAAACAGAAAATAAATTAAAGCTAAACAACAT
>OVAP01007793.1:0-10438 GCA_900406295.1 Aurinia saxatilis
TATCAGAATATTAAATATAAATAAAGATGAAGAAATTTATACCCGATTGGGCATGAACACTGATAAATAAGATAGAAGAGGAAGAGAGAGAGTTTGTGATGTTTGTTATTATGTTATTGAATTGTGTTATTACAAATGAACAAAACGTCCATATTTATAGTAGTGAAAAGAGTAAGTTACTGTGCTTACATAGTGACAGTGGAGTTCACATTTATAATAAAATTTGCCGATTTTGTTAATTTTACCAGAAGCCTCTATTGTTGACTTTAGTTCTCTTTCATAACAGGTTATGATTTTTCCGAAAACATCCCTGACTTATTGATAAACTATATCTTAGAACCTAACTTATCAAGTTGACTAATGAAACCCTACTTTGGCAACAACGCAAAACAGGTATTTCAAAGTGATTGTTAGATAGATGAAGAGAACAGTTTACAAAGCTAAAAACTTATATAAGCACAACCATTGATCCTGATTGAAAAACACATTGCGAAGCACTTGTTTTTTATAGAACGTAATCAAGTCGTAGCTACTGCAACTCAAGTAGGCAAAGCAGTTGGACCTTCTTTGTAGAACAAAATTTCAGTTGGATAATTTTTTTGAGTCGTTACCGCAATCGTAGTAGTGTTTTCGATCAAATCACATAACACATTTACATCAGTTTAGCATGACTGCACTTCAACCACTGCGATGTGATTACAACCGCACTAGATGAATGACACACAACTCGTGAAGTCGCAAATTCACAGAGTGAGATGCAGAGAAGAGTTAACAAGGCTAAAACTTATCTTATCACAACCATTGTTTCCTAGTGAAAAACAAGGCAAACACAGGTCACATAAAAGCAGAAAATAGTAATAAGGAACTGTTACGGATTCTGAAATAATAAAACTCCTAACTAAAACATTTGCATAAGTTTGACATCCTCTATGTGGTCTAGAAATGCATAAATTCTATTACCCCTGAACGCTTCCATTCCTTGAAATTCAACTCTAACGAGCTTATTATCCTCGAGGTTATAGTACAAAAAGTAGAAATCCGTAGCTTGAACGCCTCTGGACAACACAATTTCATTTGTTCTTGTCACACCGACAGAAGAATAGTAGCCTTCAAATATATTTCTGCATGAATCCGGCAATACATAAGTACGCTCTGACCATTCCTCTCGTTCAACATCTCCAAAAACCCACAACTTAGTAAGTCTCGTTGTTTCATCGAGATAGCCAAATCCTTGAGCCACGACAAGTACTCCTAATTTACCATTGTAGTCTATCAGTTTTCCATTATCATATCCAAGTGCTCTCATCAAAGGCTCCATGATTTTAATAAACCTGAACGTTTCAGACCTGAGATCAAAGCAAACTACGACCGAAATTTCGGAACTAGAAGTAGTAGCTGGATAATACAAAACACCATTGACAGATATCCCACCACGTTCAAGCCTAGGGCAATGGGGTAGGCCACATTTGATCATTCTCCACACCGGTACTCCAGTTCCCAATGTCAGAACTTGATGCTCCTCGGACACATGCTTCCGTCCTCTACGAACATGACAGAACATAGACAAAACCTTGAACTGTTTCTCAACGGGATCATACCCAAAAAAGCTCTTTAACCCATTCTTCTTCCTAGTCTCCATTTCGGGTAAAGTAAAGGACTTACCGGTGCTTGGATTACATATCACAGAGACTGTATGCTTATCTCCCTCTACAATCCGTTCCTCTCTAAAAAACACCAATCCGTTGGTATAACTAATCCTTTCATATAAAGGACTATAGGGAGTTTTCACGAGACAAGTGGCAGGTGGAGGAGGAGACGAATTCTCATGAGGAGGACCTCGAGGGTGAGATGTGGAGAAGAAGACCAACTTATTGTGATGGTCGTAGCATGCAAACAAGAGCTGAGGGCGAGCACGAGATCTGTTTAAGAACAATTCTGTGAAATCTGGACGGCCAGGTATGGAGCCCCAGAGTTTCGAGACGCAGCGACATCTCGCTATTGATTTTACAGGCAATCTCGAGAATATCTCGATAACGAGATCAATTGGAATCGGCAATGAGTTTTCTCCATCGTTGTTCAATCGCACACTGCGTTGGGGAGTGGTAAGAGTAAGACCATCCTCCGATTCATTTCGCCGCTGTGATTCCATGGTCTCAGTTTAAAACCCTAGATTCTCTCTGATTTCTTCTCAGTCTGGGGGAAATCTGAAACGGTTGATTTTTTGTTTTTGTTGAGGGAAATGAAAAGGGTTATTTGTTTACTAACCAAGTTGGGCCTCAAAATTAAGAACATGTCTACGTGATATCTTAAATATAGTGACAAACTAATGAATTTTATGATTTTTTTTTTTGTTTTTTTGTCAACTGAGCCATTTAATTTATTAATTGAATTTTAATGGGTTACAAATATATTATAAACGGGTTTGGTCCAAATACGTAGATATATTAAATTTTCTGAGCAAATGCAGACCAACTGTAAGCTAGTAACCACACCCAATACTGTATTAGTTACAATTATATATCTGAATAACTGAATTGATAACACACGGTATTTGAAAATATCAAAAATACAATTATATATCTAAAATATCAACTATATTTAAAATTAATATAACTTATTTATCCTAAATTATAATTATAAATATGAAGATATCAATTATTTTTAGATCAAAATAATCGGAATATCTAAAATAACCAAAATATATAATAACAATTTCACCAAAATTTATTTAGATTTAACCTATTTATATTTTCTTTTTTGGTTTTCGGATATCTATATAGTACCGAACCGAATCCGACCTAAACCTATAAAATATGTGAAAGGGTGCCGTACCTCCACACCCAAATATCTGAAAAACCCGAATTTAACCCAAACGAATATCCGAACACCGTTTAAACTAGGGGTGTTAGATTCCTTTTGTTTGTTCTATTTCATCTAATTCTTTCGCTTACAAGTTGTACAACTCTTTTATGTGAATTCTCATTGGTGGGGTGACATCTGCAAATGCAATTGCATGAATCATTCAAAGAGCGTTATGATGGACAATCTATCTTCTCGTTATTTTCAACTTGACCATCACGTTTAGTTGGTTAATAATCGTTATTGTTAACAGTTATCGTAGAGACATTTAAAGGATAATATGTTTAAAATTGAAGATGGAGTAAAGTAGACTAAAAATGAATCATGTTTGAAGTTGTTCTCTGTTTTTTGTTTTTTGTTGTGTTACTTTTAACAGCTCGCTTAATCAGATTTTGTCATGACTAATTTGGAACTTTGTTAGGTAAGAAGGATTAGATTGTAGTAAAATGAATACAATATTTTGTTTGTGGAATTGTGTAACTGCTATTTGTCGAAATATGTTGAACTGATTTGAACTTATATGTTATTAGGCTTGTATGTTTTAACAAGGAACCATAAAATATATCATTTTTGCGGGTGGTCCGTAAGCCCACGGATCTTTAGCGGATTGACCCAAGTGCACCCACGGATGTAAGCGGTCCGGCCTACGAGACCCGCTTTTAAACGGGTTGGAAAATACAGGACTATACATGCCCCACTAACACTTTAAATGGGCTTGACCCACGAGCCCAATTGACATCCCTAGTTTAAACATATCATTGTGTGGTCTTTTACATGTGGATGGCTCATGAAGACACAAATTCACATGGTGGGATGTCTACTGAAATGTTTTTTTTCCCTTTTTTAGCTTCTTATTTATTCATGTCAATAAAGATTGACCTTTTTATAGTAGCCACCCCAGTATTAGTTACACGTTTTTGCAGAGGATATAGCGTTTTCAGATCACAAAACACATCTATACCATTTTAGGATGATTGATATCCACAATCTCATAAACAAAATCTCGTTAAACATACTGCAGTTTGATTAAAATAGCAAAGCTGAATGGATTACAAAGCTAAAACTCACTTTATTACAACCATTGTGAGTGAAAAACAAAGCAAACATAGGTCACATAAAAGCAGAAAACAGTAATAAGGACTGTTTACTAGAACCTCATGTTCGATCTGTTACGAAATCTGAAATAACAAAAGCCTTAACTAAAGGCATAACCTCATGAAATAACCTCATGTTTGCATAAGTTCCACATCCTCTATGTGGTCTAGAAAGGCGTAAATCCTTTTATGCATGAACGCTCCCATTCCTTGAATTTCAACTCTAGCGAGCTCCTTACCCTCGAGGTTATAGCAGAAAACGTAGGAAGGTGTAAGATGGTAGCTTCTAGACAACACAATTTCATTTGTCCTGGTAACACCAACAAAAGTCAAATAGTTGCCTTCAAATACGTTCCAGCATGAAAACGGGAACACGTAAGTATGCTCTGACCATTCCTCTCGTTCAACATCTTCTAAAACCCACAATCTAGAAGTTCTTGTTTCTTCCTCGACAAAGCGAAATCCTTGAGCCACAACAAGTACTCCTAATTTACCATTGTAGTCTATCAGTTTTCCATTATCAAATCCAAGTGCTCTAATCAAAGGCTCCATGATTTTAATTGATCTGAACGTTTCAGACCTGAGATCAAAGCAAACTATGATGGAAATTTCTGAAGTAGTAGCTGGATAATACAAAACACCATTGATGGATATCCCACCACGTTGAGGAGAATGGCCTAGCCCACATTCGATCTTTCTCCACACCGGTACTCCAGTTCCCAGTGTCAGAACTTGATGCTCCTCGGACACCTGCTGTCGTCCTCTACGGACGGGACAAGTCATGGACAAAACCTTGAACTGTTTCTCGATGGGATCATACCCGAAAATGCTCTTTAGCCCTTTCCTCTTCCTAGTCTTCATTTTGGGTAAAGTAAATGCTTGACCTGTCGTTGGTTTACATATCACATAGAATGTATCTAATTCTCTCCTTTTGTAATTAATCCGATGGTCTCTAAAAAATACCAACCCGTTGATATGACTTATGTTTCCAAATGAACTACTACAGCGAGTTTTCGTAAGATAAGTGGCGGCTGGAGGAGGAGGAGGAGGAGGAGGAGGAGAAGAGTTCTCACCAGACTGAGATGCGGAGAAGAAGAACAACTCATCTTTATAGTAATGGCAGGCGAGCAAAAGCTGAGGGCGAGCACGAGATCTTGTCAAGAACAACTCCGTGAAATCTGGACGGCGAAGTATGGAGCCCCAGTGCTTCGAGACGCATCGACATCTAGCTACTGATTTGACAGGCAACCTCGAGAATATCTCCATAACGAGATCGACTGGGATCGGCAATGCGTTTTCTCCATAGTTCTTCAGTCGCGTACTGCTTCGAGTAGTGGCTAGAGTAACACCATCCTCCGAGTCATTTCGCCGCCGTGATTTCATGGCCTGCGTTTTAAAACCCTTGATCCCACCAACCACTCTTAGTTGGGAGATAAGTGAAACGGTTGTTTCATTTTGTTGGTGGAAATGATATATTTATAGCTATTCATTTTGCCGAAAACATCCCTGACTTACCCGTAACTTCTGTTTTAGAACCTAACTTATCAATTAGGTTCAGTAAACCCAAAAACAGAACGTTGGATTGCATTAAGAGGCTTGATTGATTTTATTAAAATTGAACAAATCGGTTGGATTCACGCAATGTAGGTATTAGATTTTTGGAGGTCTAGCTCTGTTTAAACCACTTAATATATTTGCAGAATGACGTTTATGTCTTCGTAATGGAACGTAACACCATTTAGTCCAAGCTAGTGTGTGTGTATTTACTTGTACTCTTGTAGTGTGTGGATTACTCATGAAGACACAATTTCACAAGGTGGATGAATGGAAAGAGAAGCTGAAACTGATCTCAAGCACAAGACAAACACAGTCACATACAAACAAAAATAGTCATCCTATAGCATAAGGACTGTACTCAAAAAGCTCATGTTCCGAAATCCTACACACACACATTTAAAACATTTGCAAAAGCTTCACATCCTCTGCATATTCTAGCAAGGTGTAAACTTTATCATCCTTGAACGCTTCCATTCCTTGAATTTCAACTCTCACGACCGAGTTTCTCTCGATATTGTAGTAATAAATGTAGAAAGGCCCGGTTTGGTTTTGGTAGTAAGGCGACAATACAATCTCATTCGTCCGAGTAACTCCCACAAAACGTACGTACCTGTTCTCATCCAACATATTCCGGCATGCCTCCGAGAATACATAAGTATGCTCTGACCATTCCTCTTTTTCAGCATCTTCTAATACACACAACTTCATACTCTCTGTTGTTCCATTAAGTGCTCCTAACTTACCATTAAAATTTACCAGAATCCCATCATGCACTGCTTCAAAGAAAGTTTTTTCAACTTTGATAAATCCAAAGTTTTCAGTCCTAACATCAAACCAAACTATCATCGAAACCCCTGAAGCACCATTCCTAGCAGCTGGATAATACAGAACACCACTGATGCATATCCCGTTATGTAAAGGATAATGTCGTACGCCACATTTGATCATCCTCCACAACAATTCTCCAGTTTCTCCCAGTGTCAGAACCTGATGTTTCTTAGACACCACCTCATGTCTCTCATCACCGGTCGAGGTAATCGACAATACCTTGTACTGTTTCGCAATCGGATCATATCCGAAATAGCTGCTTATCTCAGTCCTAGCACTATTCCTAGTACTCTTTACTTCTGGTAAGGTTAACGACTGTCTAGTGCTCGGGTTACAAATCACAGAAACAGTACTCTTCTTTCCTCTTAATACCCTTTCATCTCTAACAAACACCAAGCCATTGATAACAACAAATCTCTCAAACGAAAAGTTAAACGGAATTTTCATGTGATAACTAGCGGTTGAAGGAGACGAGTATTCATCGGGATATCGAGGCTGAGATGTGGAGAAGAAGTCCAATTCACCTTTGTTTTGGAAGGCGAACAAGAGCCGAGGTTGTGAAGATGATTTTGTAAGGAACAGATCTGTGAAATCTTGACGGCGAACGATGGAAGACCATAGCTTCGATACGCAACGACATGTAGCTACTGATTTCACTGACAATCTAGAGAATATCTCGATGATGACATCCATTGGGATCGGAAGTGAGTTTTCGGTTGAGATCTTCGATGATCGCTTATTGCGTTGAGAAATGGTGAGACGATCCTCCTCCTCCTCCGAGACGTTCTGCCGCCGTGTTTCCATGGCGGAGACACTTGGCGTTAAAACCCTAGATTTCACCAACCGCGTTTCAATCTGAGAGGAAAGTTGAAATGGTTGTTGATTAGATTAGAGTTCCTGTTTGAGGGAAATGAAAAGGAATACTTTTTTCAATTTGCCAAAACAATCCCTGACTTATTGATAAATTCTATATTTTAGAATCTAAAACATGTTTAGCGGAGTCATCGACTTCCTACAAACTAGGAGAACTGGTTACTACAACAAAGGAGAAAGATCAGTTCCTTATTCAACAAGTTAATGAAATAAAAACAGACAAGCCCTACGACATATCTTGTGTTTGGTTTAGCTTGGCGTGTTGACTTTCTTCTTGTATCTTAGCACTATGATCGTTCAAGGAGTTCGATCTAAGCTCTGTTTATTTTTGACTTGTGTGAACTTTGTGGTTATTGATAATATTATCAATCAAAATAACAAGTAACTTCACGTTGTATAGTCACAAGTTAAACTAGACGACCTTCCAATTAAGCAGCAGGCAGATAAGGAATTAAAAATAAAAAAATAAAAAATACACAAGACTGAATGTAAACCTCACTTCTCCAACACCAGAGCACATAAAACAGAAAATAGTCATCTGATAGTATAAGGACTGTACTACAACTCTGGAATAACAAAAGTTCTACTTAAAAATTTGCAAAGGCTTCACATCCTCAACATAGTCTAGCAAGGAATAAATCGGATTACCCTTAAACGCTTCCATTCCTTGAACTTCAACTCTCACGGCAGTTTTTCTCTCGATGTTGTAGTAGAAAATGAATACAGACCCCTTTTTTAGGTATAGGGGTTTCTGAAATAACACAATCTCATTTCTGCGAGTCATGCCAAGAATACTAAAACCAAAATCCTTCTTTCCACATGTTTCCTGGCATGAAGCCGGCAATGCGTACGTATTGTCTGACCATTCCCCTCGTTCCGCATCTTCTAAAACCCACAAATGTAAATCTCTCCTTCCATTCACATCTTGAGTCACAATTCCAAATTTACCATTGTAGTCTACCGGAATTCCGTGGAACAATTTTAAACGCACACTTTCCACGACTCTAATAAACTTTTCAGACCTAACATCAAAGCAAATGATTATAGACTGATGTGAATACGCACGGAACGCTAAATAATACAAAACACCATTGATGCATATAGCTTTGTTAGAAGGACGATGGGGTACGCCACATTCGATCATTCTCCATGACAATTCTCCAGTTGATCCTAATGTCAGAACTTGATGCTCATCAGATAATGTGTTCCTTCCAATATGCCTCGAGGTCATAGACAATACCTTGTATTGTTTCTCAATCGGATCATACCCAAAATAGGTTCCCATCACATCCTCCTCCGTATTCATTCTCGGTAAGGTTTGTGATTGTCCAGTGGTGGGGTTACATATGGAAGACACTGTATAACTACCACCCACTGACCTCCTCAGATTATCTCCACTAAGAAAGACCAATCCGTTGATAGAACTAAATATTAATGCATGACAAGGAAATTTCATACGATTATAACTGGCGACTACAAGAGATGAGTTCTTATCCGTATTTCGAGGCTGAGGTGAGGAGACTAAGGACATCTCTTGTTTTTGGCAGCCGAACAAAAGATACCGGCGAGTCCCAGGCCTGGTCATGAACAACTCCGTGAAATATTGACTGACAAGTGTAGAAGCCCAGAGCTTCGATACGCAGCGACATCTCGCTACAGACTTGGCGGGTAATCTCAAGACTATTTCGATAACGAGATCAATTATTAGAATTGGCCCTGAGTTTTCACTTACATTCGTTGAGGTCTTCGATCGTTTTTTGCGCCGAGAAACGGTGCCACGAGCCTCCTCCGGGTAGTTCTGCCGCCGTGTCCTCATGGTGAATAAACCCTAGATTCCCCCTTGTAGACGACGAAATCTATATCTATAAAGAGAGTTTTTTTCTCTCTTGTGCTGCCACCTCAGCAGCCACCTAAGCACACACATACTATCTACTTACATAAACAATTTTATAAACCTAGGTAACAAAATAGAAACAGTATAAAGTAGTATTAAATATTAAAATTCTGTCAAACACTAATATTTTTTTTAAAAACCTAGGTAATAAAATAGAAACAGTATAAAGTAAACAGTATAAAGTAATATTAAATATTAAAATTCTGTCAAATACTAATATTAAAAAAAAATTAATTAATATCCATTTGAAGAAATTAATGTATAGTATTAGATATTAAAATTACGGATATGATAAGTAATAAAATTCTCTCAAATACTAATATATCAACAAAAACTATTAATTAATTAATATACATTTGAAGAGATTAACCTATAATTTAAACTTATGCATAGTTGTATTTGATAAATAGATAAAATAAAACAATTTAAAAATAAAAAGGAAAAAAAAAAAAATTGATGGTGAAGTATAAAATGGTGAATTGGCACTAAAGTTAGTTACTCTCTTTATTATTCACTTATCCATATTACTCTCACAAATTTAGTTACTCTCTTTATTATTAACTTATCCATATTAAAATTAGGGATATGATAAGTAATTAAATTCTCTCAAATACTAATATATAAAAAAAAAACTATTAATTAAAAGATAAAATAGATAAATAGAAAGCAAAAGGCACAGAGAATCGACTAATTTTAATATGGATAATCAAAAAACAGGTTAATAAAAAAAATAAAAAAGCCCAATCTATGAGTAATAAAGCCCANAGATAATAAAAAAACAGGTTAATAATAATAATAAAAAAGCCCAATCTATGAGTAATAAAGCCCAACACTTCATCTTCCTTATTGTCGAACCCTATTATCTGTTCCCACGCCGTTCATTTTTTTTTTCCTTTCACGACCAGATACAAAACAGCCTCGCCGATATTGTTATCTTCTTCATCGATCTGCTCCAACTCTGCAAATAACCACATCAACACTTTAATCCAAGCAATTAATCAGAGACGTTAATGTCTCCATTATTGTTTTCTCAGCCCATTCAGTACTGTAACGGTGATCACCATGTAACGCCACTGCCTCCATCTATGAGGTATTGTTATATCAAATTGATTGTTCCTTCTAATCTGCTTCACATTGAATTGCTTTATTTTCTCTAATGTATAAATACCCATGCTTCTCCACCCTTCTCTTTCATTCTTTTTTCATCTTTTGAAACTAATATCGATGGCTGGCCAATACATCGCTCTCTCCGAGCTCAAATACGGACGCACCGTCCAAAGTATTGTAGGCTTTCTCTCTTTTGGTGAAGACACCTCATATACTTCACATATTA
>OVAP01007794.1:0-10437 GCA_900406295.1 Aurinia saxatilis
TGAACCGAATGTTCGGTTCTCGGTTGGGTCGACGGCTCGGCTTGGCGGTTCAATCTCGATTAAGCAAGATGAGTCTCATTTTCATATTAACCACATTTTGAGAGGGAATAATAAACAGTACCGGTTGGTTAAGTCTTGGTTAATGTATTGTTTTAGTTTTAAACCTCTCTAATAGATCCAGTCTGACGGAACCTAGTAGATACCACAATATATGTGTCCATTTCCAATTCATGACCATCAACCCCTAGTTTTTTTTATAAGATCTTGGCCATACAGTTATATGTCTTTTCATTATGTTCAAAGAAGAAGAAACAATTCGTCGGATCCTCTTCAAGTGACTGCAAAATCAATTTCACCAAATCGTTTGCAAACGTGATTTCCAAATCGAGAAGCTGCTTCTTGCCTTGTTTGAATTAAAAAGCTCATTCCGGATCCTCATACTACCTTCATGTAATCTCTCATTCTTGGTATCCAACATTACCTAATAACAAACGTATGTAATGAAAATTCTTTTTTTTTTTTTTTCATTTCATCAAAGAGGAGATGAAGACAGTATCTAAGATTGTAAATGTAAGTTGTTTAAAAGTTTCTTACAAGTAAATGAGAAATGACTCTTTCAAACTTCATTCAACTAACAGCTAACTCCAAATTGATAACGTAGCCGTCTGAGATTTATGTACAAAATTATTACAAAATTAGAAAATCATTCGGAGGATCGCCTGGATCATGTTTACCATTTAGGATTTTTTCTTCTTAATCTTTCATGAATTATGATCAACATTGTATAGTAACCAATCATAGATTAGATGTGTAAAAAATACATTATACAAAAAAGATTAGTAAGAAAAAATCTAGGATCTATATACACAAAAAACACATGTACATATAGTTATGTGGTCCTCCTTGAAATAATTTGCGCAGTTTGATGGTTACAAGCAATACCTTATTTGGTCCAGTCGATCATGTCCATTCAAAACAACGGTAACAAATATATAAGACGTCTTTATTGTAGTTTGTATGTAACCAAAATAGGAATGTGGCTTTTTAACGTAGGACACAATACACACAATAAAGATATTCCATTAAGAACCTGACCAATCAAAATGCGTTCATAGCCAAAAAAATCTATCATGTAAGCCATTGAAAAGTATGCCATTATGTTGTGTCCAAGCAATGTTTGTCCTCGACTTTCCCACAAGTCAATTATGTACACCATTCTTTTATAAAAGATGAATCAAAATCTAAGATTCTTCATGCATGTTTCGCTGTTTACGGGGCCTAAAAGATCGATCCCATTCGACCGGCAAGATGAAGTTGATGATGATTATAGTGCTTTATGCTTGTTTGACAAGCATAGATCAAGATGATATGTTATGGAAATGTCAACTCGCAGAAGATATTGGAGCATAACAAGATTGATTCAGACCTTTTTCAAAATGTTTTTGTAATGGTGATTGGGTGACGAGGAGCTAGATAGTCTTTACCTTTGGCTTTTAGGCAAAGCATTTGAGTGCTTTCTCAAAACGTTTTTCTTGCTGCGGGAACACGAAAATGACGTGGTTAAGTTGTTGTAACCTGTATGTTTAATCTTAATTAAAAGTACAATAATGAAGATATTGTCGGAGATATATAATCCTAAGAAGATTAAGGCTGTAAACTATATATTATGAATCCAGTCAATGTGTGTTAGTTTTCTTATTCTAGCAATGCGCTAGTGTCTCTTCGCAAAACATAAACCTTTGATGATCTTAGTGAAAGATGTGTAACTATGTAAGTGATTTGTGACGAGCTAAGAGGTGATATAATGATGTGTTTAGGCAAAAGCATTTGTGTAAGATGGCTACTGACATTTAAAGAATTACAAGTCTGTGATGAATCTGTGGTAATTACATGTAAAACAGTACCAAATCTACTATGTGGTTTCAAGTTTGAAAAATCCTGTTGTACCAAATGGAATGAAGTATCATATGAAATATGTCAAATTTTTCGGGTTTAGAATGCCAAAGAAAATGCTTCTGTACCATCTTGACTCTCATCTGCATCTCTCTATACCTTTCGTCAGTTATGGACACTAATATGTTCTTCAAATCAGGAATATCTTTCTCCAACACAAATACCGCAAAAGACTCCCAATTCAGGACTTCAAAGAAGGGAGGCACAAAGTTATCAGATATGATAACTGGGACACACTCGTAGAACAAGGCCTCCACGACCCGAGGGCTATTAACTTCATGCCCTTTTGGGCAGATACAGTATTTGCTACTCTTCATGTACTCCATGTAACTCTTTTTACCTTTAGATTTGGGTATTTCACTGAATATTTTCATATCTGGATCTCTGTTACCTCCCCAGGTTTGCAGTAAACGAGGTCTAAGGTAACCGTGCATTCCGCCTGCAAAGAAGGCAAGTATTTGCCTTTGTGAAGCAGGTTTGCCTCCGAGAGCTCTAAGCGGTCTCCTGGGTACAAGGATAGTTGTCTCGGGAAGAGCTACATCTTTACCAAACACAAAACCTTCTGAAACATCAGAGTTGCATACTGCTCTGATGCACTTGCTCATGTACTGCCTTGTCTCGGAAGGAGCCTGAAAGCATGCATCACAAATGAAGAAGATGCATGTCAAATGAGTTTCACCAAGACCGTAAAACAGTGACTCGTAGATTAACTAGAATTAAAAAGAATACCCAGTCATGACAAGCAACCAGAAAATGATCTGATCCTCCAGTTTTATTCCAGAAATTATATTTTGAAGAAATCAAGTCTAAGTAGTTCTTCAAAAACTCAATGAGATTTTTATCGCTGTGAGAACCTGGGACATACAGAGTTTCTTCCAGCATTTTGGAGCTGAATGGAAGATAAAATAGGTGAGCTTTACGAGGGTTTTTCGTGACAAATGTTCTGCTGGACTTGAGTTGTTTCATGAACCATCCCTCAGAAGCATATATTCCTTTTAGCACCGGCTTATGCAATACAGGTCTGTTGCCTTCCCTGTAGACATATATTTTGAGCTTTTTCTCCATTAGTTCATAGCTCCTGCAATGTGTATATATAGATGAAGAGACATGAATACCAAGCTATACACAACTCATAAGTCATAGCCATTTGGCCAAAGCGAGAGCAGGTATAGAGATCAGCATACTAAAGGAGTACAAAGATCTTAACAATCAAATACTAATCAGGAGATCAAAGATCCAAAGAACTTTAAAAGAAGAGACAACTGTTACACTAAGGAATACTACAGCTTCTCTACTGCAGTAATTTTTTCCAATTTAGAAGAAGTGTAGTTCTTGTGATCATGGTCTAACTTTCCTGAAGGGTTCTGTAATTAGTGGCAGCATTCTCAGCTGAAAGAGCGGAAGCCAAAGCTATGCCTAGATACAAGAGTAAAAGTAACACTAGTTTACCATACATTCAATTAAAACTCATAAAACTATCATATTAACTTACGTTTTGAACATGGAGAGATTCCAATACAGAGGGGCATGCAACAAAGGGTCATTCTCCACCATTGGTGGGTTCTCAATTTGAGTTCTTGCATCCAACAGCTCTTGATAAACTGCAGAAGACCGTTTTAATTTCTGAAAGAATATACAGGAACACACTGACAATAAGATGCAAAGATGTAGTAGTAGAAACTGGAACGCAGCTTGATTAATCAGAGACTGAACAACACATACCAGAGTGCCGCGAGAAATGCGGCTTTGATGCAATAAACTCATCATCTCAGTGATAGAAACGACCCCAGAATTTGAAACCTTCAAAACCTTTTTCACCTCTGGGGAAAGATTATCAACAGAACCATCAGATTTACTCTCCAAAATCTCAACTTTCCTACTATTCCCATCAACAACCTCAGCATCTTCATCTACTACTAGTTTCCCATCACTCTCATTCGAGCGGTTCCTTGTCCCTGGCAGCAAATCAAGAGTTTCCTTATCTTTGACATCCTCTACAAAACTATCATTAGACTGAATAGTATCATTCTTATCAAAACCAATATCATTGTCTTCAGCTGATCTCGAACTACTAACATTCAAACTTGTCAGACCGGATAACGGAGTAACTCGTATTCTGCTTCCATTTACGGGTACAGGAAACTTATCTTGAGAAGATAAAGAGAATATAGCACCACCAAAGTAACGTATATTCACAAACTGGAATGCTGCTATAAAAATGAAAACTAGACCAGAAAATCTTAACAATCTCATTGCCTCTCTATCCCTGAGAATGATCAATTTCTAAACTTTGGATTACATATATGATGTTGCTACAAATTCAACATCAACTCCATATCACCATTTTAACCGTGAATCTGCAAGGATATAATAACACAGACAAAAATTAAATTCAAACACAAGAAATGGATGATGTAACAGCTCAATTTTTACAGTAACAGATCTTGAAATTAATTGTATGAAACAATAAATTTGGGAAATTAAAAAAAAAAAAGAGAGATCTTGAAGTGACCCATAAACAGTGGAAACTAGAAGATATATAGCTGGAATTAATTGTTAAGCAATTATATCCAAAAATCCAGAATCATGAAATGAAATTAATACAAGAGGGAAAATTAAAGTCAGTGAATAAGAAGATACGTTACCTAAATAAGTTGTAGCACGAACAACTCACAAGGACGGAACAAGAGTATCAGACGCAGATCAAAAGCTTCTTTGAAGTAATCGTAACACTGAAAATGGCAAAAAAAATAAAAGAGAAAAGGAATTTTCAATTTCTTGAAAAGGAAAAGTCAGAAAATCGAGCTGTGGAAGGTGAGAAAGGACGAAACAAATGACGTATCTGTCAACTAAGAGCAAACCGAACTAAACCGACCGGTTTGAAAAATTGCTTAACCAAATAGGTTATGCAGAGACTTTGGTTCAGTTTGAATTGATTTGGGTTCGGTTCATTACGATTAAAGTTCCATACAAAACGATCACGTTCGTTGGATATTAGGCTTATTCAACATGATTTTCTGGTGTAAACAGATTATAGAGACACATTGAACACCATTCTCCCGTAGCAGGATCTATAATATCACATACCTTCAGACCATGAGATGGTCTGGTATCACGTCACCAATCCAACTGTCCCGCCAAACTAGTGTGTCAACACCTGATCCAGTAATCTTCTTCCGTCCATGTACAAGGAAATTTCGGCCATGTACAATGCCAGCTATACAATGGTCTATCTCCCACACCTGCATTTAAGAATGGACCATTTCTGAAATGACGACTTTTGAGGACCCGAGAGAACAGGTTATCCGGATATTGATACACTTATCCAAGCCTGTTTTCTAAGCAAAGCCTGATTGAATCTCTCCAAGTCTCTACAACCCAACCCTCCATTCTCCTTCTTTAGAAATAACTTATATTGAGGTTTGGTTCAACCCGGTTAATGTCGGTTCAGCTGTTACGATATTGTCGTGAGTTAAGTTATCTAACAGAGCAACAACTCTAAAACAGAACTCCGGAAGAGATGCACATATATATGGTTGTAACTGGTTGTAGATTCTCTCGAGATTGTAGTAGTGTAGCTAGCTATATATGTATGGACTGGGTTTTCATTGAAATACACAAAATTGTTCAAACTCTGTTTCTCTTTATGGTATCAGAGCCTGAAAATCAAAGTCCTTGAAGTTTGATTCAACTGCTCACTTGAGACTCGATCATGACCGAATTGACGAACCCGAGTGGTGATGGCCCAAGAACGACCGCGACTCCTGAGATGAGAAGAACAATCTCACCTTACGATCTGACCTCCGCGACAACCGAGGAGCCGTCATCTTTCACCCACTCTTGAAGGGAACTAATTACGATGAGAGGACTTGTGGGATGAAGACGGCACTGACTTCTCGCAAGAAATTTGGCAAATCAAGGCTGAACTTGCTTGCTGCAAACAGAAGGGAATGACCATTGAAGCATACTTTGGCAAGCTGAACCAGATTTGGGATAATCTCTCAACCTATCGACCTTTGAAGACCTGCAAATGCGGAAAGTGTACGTGTCATCTCGAAGAGGCACAAGAAGCAGACCGTGAAGAAGACAAAGTGCACCAATTTTTGTTTGGACTTGATGATCAGTTTCGTGCTGTTCGTTCAAGTATTGTGGCTCGTGTTCCTCTGCAGTCATTGGAGGAAGTCTATAACATTGTGAAGGAGGAGGAAGATCTTCGGTTCAGTAGTGAAGTTAAGTCTGAAGTAACAGCCTTTACGGTTCAGACTAAACAACGCTTTCGAAATGATAATAAGGCTAGGGGAGCCTTATGTAAGCACTGCAATCGCAGTGGTCATTCCTCAGAGAGCTATTATGCTGTAATTGGGTATCCCGAGTGGTGGGGTGATAGACCACGGGGCAGAACGGTGCAAGGAAAAAGCTTTGGTGGTAGCTCTGGCCCGAATGGAGGACAAAGCAAAGTGACATATGCTAATCGTGTGTATGTTCCAAATACTGAAAACCAGAGTCAAGAGCATGTTAATCATGTACTCACGGATCAAGACCGTGACGGTGTGAGTGGCTTGAGTGACCACCAATGGAGGGTGATTAAGAGCATTCTTAATGCTGGAAAGGAATCTTCAAGCGAAAAAATGTCTGGTAAGTCTTCCTTTTCCTCTTGGATAATGGACTCTTGAGCTTTTCATCATTTAACAGGAAGGTTTGATGCATTGTCGAATGTTAGAGATATGACTCATGTGTTAATTATTATGGCTGATGGTAGAGAGCAAGTGTCTCTTAAAGAAGGATCAATACGTCTTGGTGATAATCTGGTTATGAAGTCAGTATATTTTGTAGAAGAGTTGCAGTCTAATTTGATTTTTGTGGGACAATTGATGGATGAAAACAGATGTATAGTTCAAATGGCTGATCACTTTCTTGTTGTTCAGGACCGCGTTTCGAGGATGGTGACTGGAGCGGGTAGGAGAGTAGGAGGAACCTTTCACTTTCGTTGTATGGAAATTGCAGCATCCGTCACAACAAGAGAGGATAAAACGTTTGAGTTGTGGCACAGCAGGATGGGTCATCCGTCTATGAAAGTTGTGGGTTTACTTCCTTGTGTTTCCCGTTCTGTTTCTTCTACACATTTGAATAAGGCGTGTGATATATGTCTCCGCGCTAAGCAAACAAGAGAGTGTTTTCCAATAAGTACGAATAAAACTTCCAAGATTTTTGAGTTGATACATGTTGATCTTTGGGGTCCGTATCGAACACCATCACATTCAGGGGCGAGGTATTTCTTAACAATAGTAGATGATTACTCACGCGGTGTGTGGTTGTATCTCTTGATCGACAAGAGTGAAGCACCCACTCACTTGAAAAATTTCTTTGCTATGACCGAACGTCAGTTTCATACTCAGGTTCAAACAATTCGCAGTGATAATTAATGGTTCAGAATTCTTATGTTTAACTGATTACTTTCATAAACAAGGCGTTCTCCATGAGACATTGTGTGTGGGAACACCACAACAGAATGGAAGAGTTGAGCGGAAGCATCGACATATTCTCAATGTTGCAAGCGCGTTAAGGTTTCAAGCCAATTTACCAATTGAATTTTGGGGTGAGTGTATTTTAACAGCGGGATACTTGATCAACATAACACCAAGTTCAGTGCTCGGAAATGCTACACCCTATGAACGTCTGTATAACAAAGCACCCTCATATGATCATCTAAGGGTCTTTGGAAAATAATTAACCGACACTCCAAATATTTCGACTTGAGTGTCTTTATGGAGAATATCAGAGCAAGTTACCCAATACCATTGATTTCTAATGACTACAATATCAAGAAGTATTTTCAGGAACAATTTCTATCTCAATTACTCAATGAGGAGAGTTTCAAGATTCCACATTTGGGAATTGTCAAAGACAGGTTGAACGACAAGAAAGTTTTTGTCGTTCTTGATGATGTGGATCGTTTAGTACAACTAGAAGCAATGGCAAAAGAAAATTGTTGGTTTGGTCCTTCGAGTCGAATTATCATAACAACACAAGATGAAAGACTTTTAAAAGCAAGTGGCGTTAACCATATATACAGGGTGGATTTTCCATCAAGTGATGAGGCTCTTCAAATGTTTTGCATGTATGCTTTTGGTCAGAAAAGTCCTAAGAATGGTTTCACGGAGCTTGCTTGGGTAGTTACAGAACTTGCAGGTAAACTTCCACTAGGACTAAGGGTCATGGGCTCCTATTTCCGGGGAATGTCTAAGCAAGAGTGGATACGGGCACTGCCAAGGGTATTGACTAGCCTTAAAGGAGAAATCACGAGCATTTTAAAGTTCGGTTATGATGCCTTATGTGATGAAGATCAAATTTTATTTCTTCATGTAGCATGCTTTTTCAATTATGAACACGTTGATAAAGTGGTAGGTTATCTTGCAAAAAGTTTTTCCGATGTGACGCAAGGGCTTCAAGTCTTAGCTGAGAAGTCTCTCATATCTATTGAGAAGTCTCTCATACCTACGGATTTGGATTATATAAAGATGCATAATTTGCTAGTTCAACTGGGAAGAGAAATTGTGCAAAAACAGTCTGTTAGTAAGCCGGCGAAACGTCAGTTTTGGGTTGATGCAAGAGATATTGGTGACGATAAAGCAGTAAGATATGGCATTGATATTTCATTGCAGCGTTCTCTACAAATTGAATTTATTTGATAATTAACCATCTCTAATTATATTTCATTCGGTTCGTTTACAGGATAGTAGCCGTGTTATAGGACTAAGTTTCACGTTTTCTAATGATGACGAGGAGGACATAACTTATATAAGTGAAAGAGCCTTTCAAAGAATGTCTAATCTCCAATTCCTGAGAATCATTGGCGATGGCACCAACTTGTACTTCCCCCAAAGTCTAAACTCAATATCTCGAAAACTTAAATCACTAAGTTGGGCATATTTCCGAATGCCATTCTTACCTTCTAATTTTAGTCCAAAGTTCCTCGTCAGGTTAGAAATGTCTGACAGCAAGCTTGAGAAGCTCTGGGATGGAATTCAAGTGAGTATTTTCTTGTTTTTTTTTTCACTGCAAAATTTTATTATCAGTTTGCTGACTAGTAATACTCATTTTTCATTAATCACATATACCTAGTTTTCATTTAGAATTAATTTAAGGTTTTAAAATTTAGAATTCAAGGTTGAAATTATTTAGGATTGGGTTTATTGTTTAATAAATATTTGAGTTTAATTTTAAGGTTTTAGGGTTTATATTTTAGGGTTAAACCTACCCCCAATATAATAAAATATTATAAATTATTTTAAATATTTAAAATGTTAATTTGGATAAGATTTATATATTTTTTAATTAGACAAAAATAGGTTTATGCAATTAAGAATATGGAAAAAGTAATTGTGATCCCCCCAATAATTTTAGGACTTGATTGCAAAAAGATTAGGTGGTGGCAAAATCGTAAANTTGCATGTCAATTTTGCAAACATGTTTTCCGAATGTTATAAAAAAAAAAAAACCCTCCTACCCAAAAAAAAAAAGGCCTACTATTTACTTATTTAGTGATATCTCTATTTTACATGTAAAATATCCCGTGATATAAAACTTTCACACATACCTATGATTTTGTGACTGCGTCATTTATTTATCAAATAACAAGTCCCAAGATTACTATTTAACCAACCATTTTCTTATATGTTTACTACTAACTGTACCGATGGTTTTGCGTGTTTTTTTTCATTACAGCCGCTTAGCAATCTTAAGTGGATGGACTTGCGTAATTCGGATAGATTGAAAGAGCTTCCTGACCTCTCAACTGCAATTAATCTATTGGAGTTGGATGTCAGTTATTGTTCAAACCTGGTGACGATCCCTTCACTTGGGAATGCAGTTAAACTCAGGATATTGGGTCTAAAACACTGCTCAAGTTTGGTAGAGTTCCCTTCTTTTAGTGGGAATGCACCTCATCTCAAGAATTTGTATCTCGATCATTGCTCAAGTATGGTGTTCTTTTCTTCTATTGGGAATCCAATGAACCTTCAGTATTTGATTCTCAAGGATTGCTCAAGTCTGGTTGAGCTCCCTTGCTCTCTAGGGAATGCAGTTAATCTTAAGAAATTAGATCTCAGGTATTGTTCAAGTCTAGTGAAGCTCCCTTTTTCTATAGGGAATTTAATTAAACTCGAAGAATTCGATCTCAGGTACTGTGTTCAAGTTTGGTGAAGCTCCCTTTCTCTGTGGGAATTTAATTAAACTCGAAGAATTGGATCTCAGTCATTGTTCAAGTCTGGTGAAGCTCCTTTCAATGAAAAACCTTTGTAGATTGTCGAAATTAGTATTAGAGAAATGCTTAAAGTTAGAAGTTGTTCTACCCTGAAAGAGAAGTCAGTTTTGGAATGCAAGAGACGTTGCTGGAACAAGGCGAAACAGTTCCAGACTGAAGAAGTTATTTCAATGAAATAAGGAAAGTCATGAAGAACGTGTATCTCAGAAGAAAAGGGATAT
>OVAP01007795.1:0-10437 GCA_900406295.1 Aurinia saxatilis
TTCTGACCTTGTAATTCTGTCCAACGACGACCTTGCGAGAATAAAAAGAGTAACAACATAAATTAATAATTATATATAAATTAAAGATAATTTTTTAAAAAATTCATAGAATAGAAAATAACTCTATAAATTAATAAGATTTCAAAGTCCAACTTTATTAATTTACAGGGTGTTATTCGATTTAGAATTTTAATGTGTTTTAATGTATTTGTCTTTTGACGTATTTTGACGTAGTTTGGTGGATTCTGTTGTATTCATTGCACTAGTCGGTAGTTTCTTTTGTACTTTATTGTATTGTGTTTTCATGTATTTGTATGCATTTTATTGTGTTTGAAATTCATTTAAAATTAAGAAAAAACTATTTCATTTTTACATGAATTCTTCGATAGTGGCAACTCATCTTTGTGTTCTACGTCGGTCCATAAAATGAGACTTGTCAAACCAGATTCGGAAAACGGTGTGTCTCGTTGCCGTTGTTGATCTCTGTTGCGATCTTCAGAAGTCCAAAAAAGCTTTCAAGACTGCCGGATTGATTGATTCATCGGTCCGGTGGCTAAGAAAGGTTGTATACTTTCACGTATATTAGGCCTCATCCTAAATACATAACATTCACGTGATTAGACACTTAAAAATTGATTCTTGTTAACTCTAATATGTATACCCTGCTAACTCAAAGAATTGATACTCTAATATGTATCTAAAGTTTTGTTTTTTGATGTACCTGAAATTGATGAATCATGGTCTATACCGCTTGGACTTTGATTGTGGTTGAGTAGGCGTTGCGGTTAGCACGGATGATGAGTAAGGCTCGATCTTTCACGGTTTGTTCTCTGAACCGAAGATGTCTAATCCAGTACCAATAATCGTACCCAAATATCTTAAGAAATACAAAGAAAAACTAGTCAACATACTGAAAATAATCAGCAAATGACCAAAGAGGAAATGAAAATATATATATGCATTCGCTAAGGAGACTCTTGGCCTTCATCCTAAACCGCATACCAACTGAAAATGCATTGTTCATGCAGCCACTTACTAGTTCACACCAATTATAAACTGACTTATCCTGAAGACAAATAGCTGATATTAAAGTAATAATGTACTTTCACTAGCACACCTTATATACGATCCACAGTTTGAAAATCACCTTGGCTTACAGAACACAACAAACATAGTTATGGTAATAACAACATGACATGAGAAGCTGTAACAAGAATTCCCAAATGCATACTCTGACTCAATATAACCGATGTTGGCATAGTACTCTGCTACCTAGCTAAAAGTCTCACTCCAATCCGTAAATCCCCGATTTCACCCCTTAAAATAACATAAAGATTACTAAGTAGCTCATGAAGTAAATGCCAACAGACTGAGAAGATACCTCTGTGGCTTCAGGAAATTGGGCTTGGGAGGAGCTTCTTCTTGGTCCCAACCTCGCGGATTCTTCTGCGAAATTACAATTGACAGTTTTCAGAAATTGATTTGATCAATGGCGATCAAAACAACCTCAAAGACTGCTTGATGAGCCCGAAGATATAAGAGATTTTACTCTCGTGATTTGATGGAGAGAATTCTTATTGATCGTCTTTCCGGCAACTTCTCCCCCGCGGAACCACTGTTCCTGGGTGTTACCATCATGGACATGAAGAATCGAAGAAGATTCAGTGGAGATTGTTAAGGAGTGAAGGAGCAGAGAAATCTGGAAGAAGGAACTTTTTCTTTCTCTTTTGGGCTCGATGGCTGCATTCACAAATACAAAGGAAAACGAGTTGTATTTGTTTCTTCACAATTTAATCAACAGAATACATCAAAATCACAATAAGATCAAACACAAAAGATATTGAATAACACCTATTTTTATTGTATTTTAGAATACATTAAACAAATATACAATTAAATAACACCATATTTTAATATATTTTAACAAAATACATAACTGAATAACACTGTATTTAGAAATCCCTTTAAAATACAACGAAATACAATAAAATACCACATCCAATAACCACTCCTTATACAGATTTCACTGTAGTTGATTTAACTCTTATTTTTAAAGCTTAATAATTAATTTTTATTATGATAAATTGAGATTTTTATTTTAAATAAATCAATATTTAACCATTATTATGTCTTAATCAAATTAAAATAAATTTGTTGGAAAATATACATTTAAAATTTTATTTTAGATATTCTAATCAAAATCTAGTGTACTTGTTATTTGCCAATTTGTATTTCTGAAAACAAAATCATTGTGATGTAAGTTGGAATAAATGTCAAGCCAATAATAAACTAAGTTTTAATCTACATTCTCCTAATCAAAATTAAAGTTATCAATTCAAGGACAAAGAAATAATTAATAAAGAATAATTAGCTGCTCTGGCAAAACTTTTGTGAGTAATATGCAATATAGCACAACATTAAAATATTACTGTACACTTTTTTAGTACAATCCTACCCCTAATCCTTTCTCTTTCTTCTCTATTATTTTTTTCACGATTTCTTCACTTATATCCATCTCTCTTTCATCTTCACTCATCTTTGATCTTCTTTGTTTTTGGATCTATCAAAAACAATATTATTATTAGAAAAAGACTCCACACATGTCTATTTGGGTTTCAAAATCCAAATTAGGGTTTTTTTCTATACAATCGATGCAAATAAATCAATGAAAGTAGTAGTTATAGGAATAAGTTTGGGTTTATAGATCCAAAATTTAGGGTTTAGTTTTCTTGTATGCAAAAACAAATTCAATCAAAAGCTACTTCAACTTTTGAATCAAAAATTGTTTAGGATTTTTTCAAATCAAAATCCGAAAATCCAAAATCAAACATAAATATTAACATAAATCTAGAAGTATCAGAGCATAACCTTGTTGATTGAGATGGATGGATCGAGAAGAAGAAAATAGAGATCATAATCATATCAGGAGAAGAGTAAATTAAGGAAGAAGAAGCGTAACATAGGAGAAAAAAAAGAGGAGTGGATATGATAAGAAGAAAAGATTTGTTTGCTTTATTTTATAGAAGTAATTAATTTTAAAAAGTTAATTTGGTAATTTTGTTAAATTTGTGCTAGCATTGAAAAAGTACTTGGCTAAATACTCTTCCCATTTGGTATTTCTGAGTAATTGATTCAAATAATTAATAAAGAATAATTAGCGGTCTGGCAAAACTTTTGCTAGTAATTTACAATATAGCATAACATTAAAATATCACTGTAACTTTTCTTTAAAACAATCCTACCCCTAATCCTTTCTTTTTCTTCTCTATTTTTTTTTCACGGTTTCTTCACTAATGTCCATCTCCCTTTCATCTTCACTCATCTTTGATCTTCTTTGTTTTTGGATCTATCAAAAACAAAATTATCATTAGGAAAATACTCCACACATGTCTATTTGGGTTTCAAAATCCGAATTAGGGTTTATTTTTTTATACAATCGATGCAAATAAATCAATAAAAGTAGTAACTATAGAAATAAGTTTGGGTTTATAGATCCAAACTTTAGGGTTTAGTTTTCTTGTATGCAAAAACAAATTCAGTCAAAAGGTACTTAAACTGTTGAAACAAAATTTATTTAAGATTTTTTCAAATCAAAATTCGAAAATCCAAAATCAAACAGAAATCTAGAAAAATCAATATCAATACAGGATTGAATAATTAAGTAAATAGCAGTGATAATATAGAAATTTAGTAAATAGCAGAGAGAAACAAAAATTAAACCATAAATATCGTTGTCATTTTATTTATTTACACAATATATCATTGCTCTAAAAACTGTTTTCTCCGGTGACATTGTTCATCAGACGCGAGGATAACTATTTGTTTATCACGCTAACTAATACAATACTCTAATAAGTTTACTTATGAATAATTTATTATGATAACAATAAAAATAACTAGTTATACGAACTTTTAGCATGCTAAGGTATTAAATATCTAATATAATACTTATGTTAACTTACTAAAATATTAAATATATCATATAATATTTATATTTCACGATAACAATATATTTAACACTTAAGTAACAAATTTAACTTGATAAAAATTATAATAACGTGCGTATTTTGAAAAGAAAAAAGGAAGTGAAAATTAAATAAAAAGGGATATTTTGGGAATAAATATTTTCTCTTTGTTATACAATCAATGCAAATAAACCAAAGAAAGTAGTAGTTATAGGAATTAGTTTGAGTATTTCCGAGTAATTGATTCATTAATAAATATAGCTGAAGAGAAGAGATTGATGGACGCAATTCATGTGGTTGGCCCAATAAATTCTCATATTTTAGTTGGACGAAAGAAAAGGAAATCTATAAAACCGTGGCATAGCATACCTCTCTCGTTACTATACTTTTGATCTTATTTTGCCTTTCTCTCGATTCAACGAAGAGATTAAACCACCCTCTACCCTAGGTCTATTTTGTTTTTATTTTGTTTCGTTTAGAATCAGAAAGAATATTGTAGTTTAATAAAAGTACCATGTTTTTTAGTACTCTTTGTTCTCTATTATTGAATATTGTAGTTTAATAAAAAGTAAAAATCTGTAAAATTAACACGATTAATTACATTGGTTGTTTATATTATATTTCAAAATAATATATAAAAATGTTACGAAAATGCATTTTACATATTGTTATAATTTTATTCCACCATTCCGCAAAAATATCCAAATCACATAAAATTTTGGTTTAATATGTTTTTTATTCCGTCATCCACAAATTAATTAATTTTTCATAATTCTGTGATCTCGCATGGTTACCAACCTTTTTGATGTAAGTTGGAATAAATGTCAAGACAAGAATAACCTAGGTTAATCTACATTTTTCAAATTAAAATTATAAATTCGAGTACAGAGGAATAAATATAGTGTGCTCTTGTAGTTGCAAGGTTAAACTCACCAAGTGAAAATTAATACTAAATACAAATATAATAAGACGTTAAAAAAAAAGAAAAAAACAAATAAAATCATGGGCCAATAAACTGTTTCACACCACCGTCCCCAACAAAAAGAAAAAGGAAATAGGCATCTGCTATAAAACCACGACATTACCCTCTCTCTCTCTCTGTCTTTGATTTGGACGAAGAAAAGGAAATTGCATACCCTCTCTGTCTTGTTTCAAAAGTCTCTCTCGATTCAGCAAGATCACGTACACCATGACTAACCACCCTAGTTTTGAGTTTGAGTACTCTGTCTCTCGTCTCCGTGACTCGACTTCCCCTCTTACCGCACACCTAACATGCTCGGAAGTCGGCCGTACAATAATCCATCTCTCCAATAACGAACCGTCCCCGTTCTCTTGTCCCGACCTTACCACCGTCCGTTACAAGGCATCTATTCCCTTGACTCAACCTAGCTCCTCCGTTACCATCCATCGTGGCTCTGTTGGAGTCACCGTTACCTCCACACAAACCAAGGCCCTAAATCTCACGAGTTTCTCTCAAACCCTGCTTCGGTATGGCGTTACCGACTGCTCGGCTATATTGCGTGACATAGAAGAAGCTGTGATATTGTCATCGTCACAGAGAGACAGAGGAGTTATTGAAGTTGAGGTTTGGAAGATTAATTCTAGGGTTCGCAGGTTGAAAGATTCTGAGGAGGATGAGAGGTGCTGCTCCCATTTACTAGCGGAGAAATCGATTTCAGTATTTGAACACGATTCAAACGAGGAGAATGGTGGATGCGTTATCTGTCTGGAAGAAGATTACTCTCAAGGGTGTCGGGTGGCCAAACTGCCCTGTGGCCATTGTTTTCATGCACTTTGCATTACCAAGTGGTTGCCCATCAATAGCGGCTGCCCAATGTGTAGATTTCATGTCGCGTAATTTGAAAGTTCCCAACTTTTTGTATATGATTCTCTCTCTATTGTATTTTCTCTGTTCATGCTACTATTGTAACTTGATTTTTATACATTATTCTAATACCCAGTTATTGATTCTTTTATCATAATTACTTTGTCATTCACCAAAAGCCCTCTTGTAAAATTCTCTCTCTCTCTCTCTCCTCTTCCTTCATATAAGGCTTATTATGCCTCTTCTCGTCAACTAAGCTATTATAGACCAATTTTCACAAGTAATCAAGGAAGGATATATACAAAACCGTACGACCAGCACTGGGAAGCAAACTCTCTTTGCCTCTTTGCACAAAATATATTTTACGCTTGTAGTTGTAAACTGTAACCAAACTCATCAACTTATCTCCCGGTTTTTCATTTTACACGATTCCAGGATATTTCCAAAATGTACAACCCAAATGAAAAGCTAAAAATCAGTCTCAAAGTTTGACATTAACCTGTAAGATCAGCTCTACTGAATTCTTTTGAAGCTAGTCCAAGCTCTAATGCAGAACAAATAAAATCAATCAGTAACAGAATCGACCCTTCCTTAAGCTCTTCCACGCAATGGCTGCAACCATAGCTCCTCCCAACTGATTTAATCTCAATGAGAAATTGTTCTGTTGCCCCTGCAATTTCCAAAAAGTTAGTCCCGTTTAAGGGATTGTCACACTGTTTGTAAGCAAATGTGGATTACACTCTCATATAATACACACCTCTAGCATCTGTAGCATGTTATGTCCTAACATTATGATTCCCTGAAGATAAAAATGAGTGAGTTTCAAGCTAATCCAGAAGAGTTTCACCCATTAATTATGATGAGTATGCAGACTTGTAGAGAGTCCTTACAGCCATTACAGGCACTCGCAATATCAACCCGACGTATGTTGTAACTTTTGGGTAGAGGAAGATATCGAGCAGCGTGATAGCAAACACAGATCCTTCAGCACCCTGTACAGAAATTGGAATGAGTTCACCTCATAGCAAACGCTTGTGCATCTCTCTCTCCTAAGTATTCCAGCCTGTTTATGCTCTGGCAAATATAATTTAACTGGATGGGTAAAAAAACATACCATCAGCTTTAGCGGGAGTTCTGATTGATTCTTGATGACAACTCCTTGGCCCTGTAGCATTGACCAACCAATATATAAGGTAAACCATTTGGTCCAAACATTACAACTCCATGTAGGACATATATATGTGCTTGAGATGAAATGGAAAAAAGATCAATGAAGAAAACTTCTTATCCATGGACATAGCTTGATTTGAGATCAACGAAACTATGCTGGGTGCTCCATACCATGAGTAATGCCACAAGAGCATGATAGCTCAAGAAGAAAACCGAGCCACCAAGTGTTCCAGCAAAGTAGAGCTTCAAAAGGTAGAGCGGCCCCAAGGTGTTTGCGATCTAATTAACAACAATGGATTTCGGAGATGAAGAGAAACAAATAACTTAAGTGAAAGATATTCTTTCTATAAGGAGGTTTCTTTACAAAGTTAGCTTTTACAGTCACACGAGATATAGCAAAAAATAAATCGTAGATAATGTTTCTACAATCAAGTTCATAGGAAACAAATGAATGCGTTTCTCATCCCATTTAAGGAAAATCAAATCTATGCTCAGTCCTAGAAGCATTTTTCTCTAAAAAATATAAACGATATGGATAGGGTCATACTCTGGTTCCGAAGTAGTAGAGTTCAAGCATGTTCATGACCATGTCACTGATTCCAACATGACTGAAACCCTGTGTTATCAGCGTGTGTATGCGTCCATTCAAAACACTGTACCTTGTCAGCTGCCCAAATATCATGGTTAAGTGCCAAAGATCCACCAAATCCAAGACAAGAGTTTAGCACTAGATTAAAAGGTTTGAACATTGAGATCTGACCACAAAATTCTTTGTCATCCACGGTATGTTTGAATCTGAAATCCTCCAAATAGTAAACACAGCAGCATTAGCCATTATCAGCCCGAAAACCACACCATTGGTTCCATTAAACCAAGACTTCCTGCCAGAGGACAACACAATTAAACCCAATAATGTAAAATACATGAATCAGAGAATGGAAAGGGCACAAATTTCTAGTACTACTCTACTATGCTGCCTACTCCGTGACTAGAAAACTGTCTTCAAGTGTTGTTTATTTTTGTATAGTTTAGTATCCACAAACCAAAATCAAATGGGAGCATGTAAATAACTTAAAATCTCTAGTGTCATTTCTAAGTTGAAGAGCTTTGGGTTGGTCAAATCAAGAACTACACAGAAAGCCTACTATTTACTCATCGTCCTCTTATAAGCATCACACCTAAAGAAATTGTGAACAACTGGTAGATTAACGACACCAACTCTCTAAATCCTAAATCAAACCAGAAATCTTCAGGAAATCTCCATAAACAAAGACAAGTTTCTCTCAGAGAAAAATGTTAATTACCTAAACTATAAAACTTCAAATTTCGAAGAATACTTATAAGTAATCTAGAGTTAACATGGTCCAATGTGATACCCCATCCAAAGATTTTTCTCAAATTAACACAAAAAGGACGTGGAAACGAAACGAAACCAAAATCTAAAATCTCTGATGTTATCAGGAGAAGATTTGTGTAAGTAGAAGAGCTTTGGGTTGGTCAAATGAAGAAGCCTACTAATTTCTCATCTTCCTCACATATCTTTGTCAAAGAAAATGTGAACAATTGGTACATTAACTAACCACACAAACTCTGTAAATCCTAAATCAAAACCAGAACAAATGTTGATTACCTACACTATAAAGCCTCAAGATCAAAGAGGAAAGAAACTAGAAACTTCAAATTTTGAAGTTTAGTTATGAGTAATTTAGAGTAACCATGGAACTGATCTCCTCCCATTCACAGATTTGACTCAGATTAAAGGAAGATGAAACGAAACAAATACCATGGACGCTTTTGAAACCCAGTAAAACCCTTAGTCTGGAATTCGAAGAACCCAGCTCTAGATTCCAACAGATTTCCCAATTTCAGCTTCAAATTGGTGTCTCTCAACGTGCTACCGAAGAACCCGCCATGAAATCGCGTAGACGAAGAAGAAGAAGAAGATGAGCTCATGAAATGGCGAATCTGAATCTGAATCTGACTCCGGTGAGAAAGTGAGGGCTGCTTCATCAACAATCTGGCCACCTGCGAAGAAGACCCAACGACGTCCACGACCACCCTCCGAGAGAAGATCGCATGCATTTTTCTTCTCTCCAAATTTAATTTCAAAAATTTTCCAATTGGCGGAAAAATAACAAATGAAAATGCTTGAATTGTAACAACTTCACTGTACGGTAATTTGTAAATCAAAATCTTGCACACCTTTAATTTTTTCCTTATCTTTAAATTCACCATCTACACATATATTAACTTAACAGTGTATGCAAGTAACAATCATCTGAAAACTATAGAATTTTATTTTAATATCATCCAAAGTATCGCACAATCGAATATTTTATGGATAAACCGCTTACAATCACTTTATCCTTTCCGTCAATATGACATTGTCACACACATGGGTTTATAATTAATTCCTTAATTGTATATTTTAATCCATCTACATGATAAACACGTTTAATCAACAATTAGTGCATCCCCGAAGATTACTATACTATTAGGCTGCAACTGGTTGTCATTCTAGAGGAATAAAATACAGAGTAATTGATGATTACTCTTTATTCTGCTAAAATGATACAATTTGCAAATAAAATTTTTTTTTTAGAATAATAGTGGGACCTACCTAGTTAGAGGAAAAATGGGTGATTACGCTGAGATTTTGTCCTCTTCTTTTTAGGAGAGGAATAAAATTCCTCTGCAATTATTATTTTTGTTCCTTTTATTACTCTAAGTACTCTAATTCTACTAATTTTTATTCCACTAAATTATTACTCTCTCATTCTATTTATTCCTCTCACTTACTACCAGTTGCAGCCTTAATGTTACTGTTTCCTTTACACTGCCATAAAATGATGCTGAGACAACAATATATGGTTCCAAGCTTCAAATTTATAGATTCCCGGAGAATTACCAGCCACGATAATATGAAGCAGTTCTAAGGGAGAGATTAAAACCTTTAGTAAATAGAAATTCCTGTAAATGTTGGATTAAAAACCATCGGATCGACCTGTTCGGCTTCATTGAGGGTACAAAAAACTGTTAGATAATTTTTGTTGAAAACTATCACCAAAAAAGTTAAAATTTTTGTTGAAGATAAATGGAAAAGTTTTTTTTTTTTTATCTTTCCTAAAGATAATTTTGTTCTGGACTGGACTTAAATACGTTGGATATTCTATGGTGACTGGAAATTTGAAACTTAAAGATCACAAAATTGAGTGGCTTGAGTTATTTACATGGGTCTATATCACATACTCATTTTTACTTTTTAGTAATGCAAATTATCCTTGAATTCTTAAGAAAAATCTGCACAGTTTACAACGATGTAGCCCCACGAATGCCAAAAGTATAAAAGGAACAAAAACATGTCCGAAAGTACAGTCTAACTTTTATCCTACATATAAGAAATAGTAACAAGCCCTCTCTAATTTCAAAGGGGTCAATCGCTATAATGCTCTTCTATGAAAAGAAAATGAATGCCGT
>OVAP01007797.1:0-10434 GCA_900406295.1 Aurinia saxatilis
TGTTTTTTAATTATATTTGGTGAGACTCAATGAGTCTCACCAATGAAGATGTTCTAATCACCTATGACGTCATAAACTTTAACAAATGGAATTGATAACATCTTGACACATAGGACAATCACAACTAAAGTGTATTCCCTAATAATTAGTAGGGAATGTAGTGTAGTAAGAAGAGAGAAAGCTTCTAAAGACCTTTTTATACCTTTTACTATAGATAAATCTCTTTTTAGTCCATGTATTGCCCATGTTTCTATCAATTTAAGATCAAGAATATCCCAGTTTCTTGGATCATAGATATCAAGAATAGTAGTTATATCAACATCGCCAACCTTTTCAAGCACTTCATGAGCATCTAATACTTGAACTTATCTATGTTGTTAATACCCACCTCATGAGAACTATAAACATTCCTCATGGGATTCTTTAACAAAAAAAATATCTAAAGACCCTTCTTGTGATTTAAATAACATCATAACAATTATTTTAAAAAAACAAAATAAAGTCAATTTATTAATATTATTGATAAAATGTACTATTAGCAATTATTAATAAATAAAAATGAAAATATATACTTATAATATTCTTTATAGAGTAAAAAAATGGAGTGATGCACTGGAGAAAAATCCAACTTGAGTTACTTTATTTTGGAATTAAAAATAAAAAAAATACATTGGAGATACTTTTACAATCGGTTGTTGGTTTTGGTTTGAATGGCTCTTGCATAGCTTAGTGGCTATTAGTAGCAGTAGATTGGCTGCTATTAGCAATAAAAGGAGATTGAGTCTATTCTAACTTGTGCTATTTAATAGATGAAGAAGCTTGACTCGTCACTACGAACTCTGTTACAAGGTTGCTCCATCTTTTCATCAACGTTTTATTTTGTGTTTGTTTGTAATTTTCAGTTTGTGTTGTACTCCGTCTATCTTGACCAGGCCCGGCCCTGACCTAAGGCAAAGAAAGCATATGCTTTAGGCATCAAAAGAAGTCAAGTAATTTAGGAGCACAAAAATCACAAAAGTCTCTTGTAGCTTAATGTTTGGATGCACTATTAGTTAGGTAAAGGTGGTGAGTTCAAACACCAAAACAACTTTTTGTTCTATGACTTAGGGCCGGTCATGATCTTGACTCACTCGTTTGAGTTGATGTCTCCTTTGTTTGGGCTTATATTACCGGGGATTTGTCTTTCATCTACCGGTATTTGTATCTTTGTAATGTTTTATGTTGTTTAATTATCCTAGATGACAAAAAGGTCATCAAGCATAAACCTGTTTTTCTCGTTTTTCCATCTCCACTTTCATTGTATAAACATTTTTTTTTTGTTGATCAATAAGTATAGCATTTGAAAAGGAATTTGTGTTTTAGGGAACTGAACATAGATATGAGACTGAAACAAAGAAAATAATTTTTGAAACTAAGATCCAAAACAATAACAAACTACTTCTTGACGATGTTGTTGTTGTTGCATATGGAATTGTAGTTAATTTAGTAATTAACTTTTCGGTCACAGGTTGAAACTACGGTCTGCATTTAATTTATAATTTTGAAAAGTCAAAGTCTATAATGTGTAAATGGGAAATTGTACACCGTAGGCGTAGACGTGTAAATGTGAAGAAAGGGGGCCGATATCTATTACGGTTTGGTGGGAACAAGAATGATTTGGTTCTGATGTGAACTGTTTAAGATTCTAATGTTTGCAAATCTACTACTTAAATATTCATTTATTTCATGTGAATCAGTTATCATTCTCTTTTTTACATTTCTATACAATACAACCATATTCTATTATTACATACCTCTCTTTCACGCATTCCAGTTGTACTTAAACAATAATTAGTATATGGGATTACCACTGTCGAACATTAACCATCTATAAATTGGCGAACTGTTGTAATTTTGTGTACTTATCCAATGACTGAAAATTTTGATTAAAAAGATGCTGAATGAAGTGAAATCGTGTAGTAGAAACATTGCAAGCAGCAATTGAGTACATACACATGACGCACCAAACAAGTCAGTCATGTCTGTTTATATAATTTTTGGCACTAATGCTTTAAATACCACTACCATTGTCCCTCAATAGAACCATAATGAAATAAAACAAACCGTAATTGACGCTAGAAATATATCTCAGAGCTTTAAGAAAGTAAGGCCAACATAAACGTAGGGTCGTATATTACAAAGTAGAAAGTTGGTCATGTGCGTTGTTATAAAATAACAAAAAATCGTGAATCACATTTTTAAAAATTAGATTTGGGGCTAAGTGACCAATCCCTAGTTATTATCGCATTGCCCCCACAAAGTTAATAATAAATGGCATTAGTGAGCTAAAAGGGTGGTTATTCGTTAGAACATACGAATTAGCGCGAAAACCGTTACCGATATCATTATTATATAAATGTCCACAATGACATGATTCATGCGTTGTGCACACGAGATTGGCCACCAAGTTTTCTTTTGCTTAAAATTATGTAAGATATCAATTATAAAAGGAAAAATATTTGTTCTCTTTGTAAGAAAACTAAGTAAATATCAATCTAAAAAAGAGATGAAGATAAGAATCTAAAAACATATCTTGGTGTACAGGAACGAGATGTGTTAACGGATTGCTCATCTCCTCCACAGAACCTGCGTGGGATTTCAAACGGTCGAATCTCATACAATACAATTACCGAAACACCCCGATTTTTGGTCCACTGACAATGACACGCTGGATCGTGCGAAATCGACGCCTTAACTGTCGGTGGGTCCCATTTTGAGTGGCATTACTCGCGTAAATAAGTGCAACGGTATAGGGACTAAACCGGGCCAAAAAAACTCTGTAAAACAAAAAGAGAAACCACAGAAAAGCAGTTTCTTTCTTCACCCTTTTTCTCTATATAACAATAACAACACTCACATATCAATTTCACACTTAACTCAACACTCTCTCTCTCTCACTGTCGGCAGAACTAACTTCTCTCGTGACTTTTCCGGCGAGTCACTCATAATCTCCGGTAATGAAAATGCAGCTCACTCCGGTCATCTTAGCCACACTCTGCATTGTCCTCCACCTTCTTATAGTCTCCTCTGTTTCTGCACCCACCCATCGCCACGTCTCAAACTCTCACTGGCTTCCCGCCGTCGCTACCTGGTACGGAAGCCCCAACGGCGATGGCAGTGACGGTAATTATATATATATATATATATAACACATCAGTCACTTCACAGTCTTAGTGCATATATACTATCTATTTACTTTATATCATTACAGTACCTGTTTAAGTAAGTTAGTGACCGGAATTATGCAAACAAATGCAGGAGGAGCGTGCGGGTACGGTACGTTGGTGGACGTGAAGCCGTTCCATGCGAGGGTTGGTGCGGTGAATCCAATTCTGTTCAAGAACGGGGAAGGATGTGGAGCTTGTTACAAGGTTAGGTGTATGGACAGGAGCATTTGTTCCCGGAGAGCCGTTACGGTGATAATCACCGACGAGTGTCCCGGCTGCTCCAAAACCAACACTCACTTTGATCTCAGTGGCTCTGCTTTTGGCCGTTTGGCTATCACCGGAGAGTCCGGCCCGCTCCGCAACCGTGGTCTCATTCCCGTTATTTACCGCCGGTACGGATTCATTAATAATTAATTAGAATAAGTAATAACTACTAGTAACTAGTAAGTGACAGTGCACGAGCAAATTAATAATATATAGTTGTGTAGTAATAAATGGTTAACAGAGTTAATAAATTATAAAATTCTGATTAATGGGTGTGAATGGATTAAATGAACGAGGGAATATAACGGCGATTCCCTCTCATTTTTTGACCGTTGACCATTTTTCTCTTTCTCACTGTTGTATTTCTTACTTAATTGTTTTTGCCTAAAAAAAAAAAAGGACGGCATGCAAATACAGAGGGAAGAACATAGCATTCCATGTGAATGAAGGATCAACTGATTATTGGTTGTCTCTATTGGTTGAGTTTGAAGACGGAGAAGGCGACATTGGCTCCATGCATATTCGCCAAGTACTACTCTCATAACTAAAAAAAAATCACTCTTTTAGTTTCACCTTTTCTTACCACTGAGTCAGTACCACTTCAAACTCTTACTTTATCATAATAAAGGAAAAGGTTTTAGTGGAGTGCGCACAATCATGAATCTTTATTGACCAATTAGAAAGGCCACACACCACTCTAAAGTAACAATAAAAAAGAGAGTAAAAGACTGAAGATGGGTTTTGTTGTGTGCAGGCAGGGTCGAGGGAGTGGTTAGAGATGAAGCATGTGTGGGGAGCCAACTGGTGCATCATCGCAGGACCACTCAAGGGACCATTCTCCGTCAAGCTCACCACTTTGTCTTCCCGTAGAACACTTTCGGCTACTGACGTTGTCCCTAGAAACTGGGCTCCTAAAGCGACTTATAGTTCTCGCCTCAACTTCTCCCCTGTCCTCTAAGAGGAACTCTTCTTCATAACCGAAGACTAATAATATTTACTAATAAGTGTGTGATCGTTTTCTTTTTCTTTTTCTTTTTTGAAGAGAGAAACAGAGAGAGTGACTGCTGGGCGTAGGATGGCAATATAAGTAAAGTACCATCCTAATCCAACGGCTCTCCTCTTCTTCCTTCTTTGTGGATTGTGTTTGTGTGAATTGTGATGTGTCGGTGAGTTGTAGGGAAGTCACTGTAGCCATCTCTAAAGGGGAGATAGAGCTAGGAGTAGTATTCGGTGGTGTCATGTCATGTCTTTTCCTTTTTTTTGTTCTATATGATTCTTGTCAATTTCTCTTCCTATTATGGGACATTACATGATTTATCATATGAATATTTGTCACTTTCTCTTACTATTGTGGAACATTGCATAATATGTCATATTCTGTTCACCCCTTTCAAAGAGAGTATTGAAATTTTATCAGAACAGAGTATATATCTCTTATTATTATTGTCTCAAAACCATGTAAAAATGCTGCAAGCTTCAGGTTCAATTGTTCCAACTCCAACAGCTATTGGCTTCTCTAGATCGTTGTCCTTTACATCTTTTTTCATCTTTAGTACACTTGCTGTTGTTCTTGTAGTCTTTGGATGGAGGAGACCGCATCATTCTCGATAAATCAGATTCCCACGTTGAGGATCCTGAATAATAACCATACCTATAGGTTTCTTGTCTGCATCTTTTTAGCCTCCCTTCTTCTCAGAGTTGGGAACTTCACGTGGTATTAGTGCTGGTCAACATTTTCTGTGGTACTTGTCTTGGTTAATACAAGTAAAGCTGCAAAAAACAACCAAAGTCCACCGATACACAGAATTTAAAATAAAATAAAAAAAAAGCAAGCGAGTCAGAGGAATCTGCCACTGCCAGTTTAGTAGTGGTTACCTTCTCCCGGGTTATTGGTCTCGAATTTCAATGATCTTTTACTTTTCTTATAGAAACCTTTCCATTTTCAGCTAACCTGATCCTTCTCTCTTGAATGGCGTTTTGAATGAACCTGTGAGACAGTGAGAGCCAAAATATCTTATTAGACACGAGCTTCTATATACAGAGTGTTACTAGTTATGGTGATAATACTATCTAATTCAGATATGACATGTACAAATCCAAAACTAAAGAATAGTGGGACTGGTCATAGCCACAGGCAGTAAGATATGTTTCTATAAGCTAGCTAGTTACTGGGCAAGAGAATATGACATGCTTAAGATTGGAATTAAGAAGCAGACTCGTGATCAAAGGAATTGCTAATCTCTTTTCTGCCATAAAATGACAATGAGCATGCATCATCAAATTGGTATCACTAATAGCTAGAAGATATATGTTTCCAAATAAGAATCACAGAAGAAGATGATACTTGGATTCACATAAACTACATAGAATCTTAATCCAAACTTAATTGATAGAGGATGATCCCATAGTGGCGGAACCCAGAAATAAATTTTACATGGATAAAAAATAAAATATAAATAAAACATTATTTATATATATACTTTTATATAAACATTATTATTTGGAGAGGTGTGACTCGGATCATAGACATATACTACTGCGTTTGGTTGTTGATAATTCACCACATCAAAATAAATTCTGGTTTGATACTTGATGGGTAAAGAAATCCGGTCTAAGTAATGCGGTACGGCGGGGTTGGAATACAAGCTCGGGATCAACTAGCTCGGTGGTGCAACACATTGCAAATTGCCGAAGAGAGTTATCTCGCTGGAAGAGAACGGTGCCTTCAAATCCACAACAGACCATGCGACAACTTCAAACTCTCCTAGATACATAATCAATGAAGGAGTTCCCAGACGATAATCTTATGCATCAGTACCGAGAGAACTTACATCAAGCTAATCTAGAAGAAGAGAAGTATTGGAAGCAAAAGAGTAAAGAACGGTGGCTTCGTGAAGGTGATCAAAATACTCGATACTTTCATGCTCAAGTTCAACATCGGAGAATAAAAAAAAAGATTTTCTCATTGGTTGATGCTCGTAGGGTGGAAGTGTTTGATGATGTGGACAAAGGTCAAGTGGCAACATAATACTTTCAAAGCCTTTTCAGGACTAATAATCCATCAGAGCCGACGGAGCTCCTTCAAGGGTTTCAATCGAGGGTTACTCCGAGAATGAATAATGAGCTTACTAAACAAGTAACTAGGATGGAAATTCGACAAGCAGTAAGAGGAATCAAGGCTGATAGTGGTCCATGCAAGGATGGTATGTCTGTAGCCTTTTTTCAGAGTTCATGGAAAACTATTGGCGAGGATGTATCGAGGGAAATTCTGGAATTCTTTTCAACTGGTCAATTCCCGAGTGAATGGAATGAAACTCAAATCTGTTTGATTCCCAAGAAACCGAACCCAAACAGAATGACAGATCTCCGACTAATAAGTCTCTGTTCCGTCACATACAAGGTAGTATCCAAGATTTTATGTAATCGACTTAAACGTGTGTTACCTTCTTTAGTGTCTAAAACGCAGGGAGCATTCGTGGAAGGCCGGTTGATATCTGATAATCTCCTTATTGCGCATGAATTGATACATGGATTGAATACAAACCTGAATTGCAAAATTGATTATCTTGCGATAAAAACAGACATGTCAAAAGCGTATGATCGAGTTGAGTGGAAATTTTTGGAGGTCTTACTGAACCGGATGGGTTTTGCGGATAAATGGGTCTCTTGGATAATGTTTAATGTTCGATCAATCACATATTAGGTCATCATGAATGGGCAGACCTTTGGTCACATTGTGCCCGAGAGAGGTTTGCATCAGGGTGATCCTCTATCTCCATTTTTGTTTATATTATGTGCGGAAGCTTTGGTACATGTGATGGATAAAGCGGAGAAAGATGGTAGATTATCTGGTATGCGTTTGAATAAGCATTACCCTTCAATACATAATCTCTTATTCGCAAATGATAGTTTGTTTGTTTGTCGCTCTACTTTAGCTAAGTGCACTGAGTTTTTGCGTTGCTTACATCTTTATGGAGAGGCTTCTGGTCAAGAGATCAATTTTTAAAAGTCAACAATTACTTTTGGAGCAGATATAGACCCTATTCTGCGACAATTAATGAATATTAAATTGGGTATCGACAAAGAAGGTGGAGATGGCTCGTACTTAGGCCTTCCAGAGAGCTTTAGTGGCTCTAAAAGACAAGTTAGCCTTTATCACTGAAAGGTTAACCAAACATTTATCTGGATGGTATGCAAAAACGTTGTCTTTGGGAGGGAAGGAGATCTTGCTAAAATCAGTGGCAATGGCTTTACCAGTCTACGCAATGTCATGCTTTAAATTCACACAATTCCAATGTCAAAAGATTACTTCGGCAATGACTAATTTTTGGTGGAACAATAGTGCAGAAAAAAGAAAGTACATTGGGTTTCTTAGAGAAAGATGTGTCGATCAAAAGCTTTAGGTGGATTAGGATTCCGAGACCTTGAAGGATTTAACCAATCCTTGCTTGCCAAGCAAGCTTTGAGGATAGTTAATGAGCCGAATTCCTTGCTAGCGCAGCTGTACAAGGGTCGATATTTTGCAAATAGAGATTTTTTGGAGTGTGGAACAGGTATTAGACCTTCATATGGATGGAGAAGTGTAATGCATGGTCGAGAATTGTTGAAAACGGGTTTGATAAAATCGGTGGGTAATGTTAACAATACAAGAGTATTGATGGATCAATGGGTCCTTGACTCTAGCCCTCGACGCCCATATAACAAAGAGAGTGTGATGAATTTAGATCTCAAGGTGTGTTCATTGACTACACCGCAGAAAACTTGGAACATGGACACGCTTGAAGAGCTCTTTTTGCCAAATGATATTACTTTCGTATGTAACTTACCCATAGGTGACACGGAGGATCGATTTATCTGGGGATATACAAAGACTGGTGCTTATACAGTGAAGAGTGGATATACTTTATCAGATAAAGAGGCTGCAAGAAGTATGGATACAACATTACAACAGTTGAGTACATGACTTAAAGCTCAGATATGGTCGATTGAGACTGAACCAAAAATTAAGATGTTTTAGTGGCGAGTTCTTTCAGGAACTATCGCAGTCTCCTCTCACCTGTTACGTCATGGTTTAGCTGCTATCCCGGTTTGTCAACTGTGCCAACAAGGTCTGCAAACTGAATCACATGTCTTGTTCGAATATGAGATAGCTAAAACTTTCTTCCAGTTGGCACGGATTTCTGTTCCAGTATGGGGTTTTACACAATCTTTGCAGGATAATATGGCGTATATGCTGTCGTTAATGTCGAACTTTTCAGTTCCGGAACGAGAGAGAAGAGTTATACCTTGGTTATTATGGAAGATTTGGAAAAATAGAAATCAAATATTGTATGCATAAACTCAAAGCGATATTTCCATTCAAGTCAAAGAAGCTTTCGATGAGATGGAGTTATGGTTTCAAGCTCATAAGCGGGAAGAAGAATTATCAATCTCGAATCAGTTTTTACATAGTTCGGAGAGGCTTTGGATTCCACCTCCAACAGGGGTATCTAAGAGTAATGTACATGCGAATTGGAGAAATAGATATCTACATGTTGGTGGCTCGTGGGTTTTAATAGNAGGGGTATCTAAGAGTAATGTACATGCGAATTGGAGAAATAGATATCTACATGTTGGTGGCTCGTGGGTTTTAATAGATCACAATGGGCAGGTTTTATTTCATTCTCGAGAAGCTTTCACGTGTGCCTCTAACCGGATAATGGCAGAGCTCAGGTGCATAATATGGAATCTACAAGGTATGAGAGATCTTCATATTTTAGATGTCATTGTAGAGTCAGATTGTAAAGTTGTGATGTAAGCAATCTTGAAGCCTATGTTATGGCCGAAGTATAGGTTGTTGATTTCGACAATTCAGGTTCTTGTTCAAGGATTTAGATCGATGCAATTTCAGTGGATAAATTCAGCCTCAAATTCCATCTTTAGAGACATTGCTCGTAGTGTGACAAGGGATGGAAGTTTTCAATCATACTTAGCACTTGGGGACCATCATGGTTACATGATCGGATAGCTCGGGAAGCAAATGAGAGCAACTAAACATTCTTTATTTAGGAATTATGTTGCCTGTTTTTTAGTTTGAGTGTTGATTTTGGAGTTGTAACATCATGACATTTTACTCATTATTATTAATTAAAGACGATAAAAAAAACATTATTTATATATAGTTTCCTATCTTCGTAAAATACCATAACATCCTATCGGATATGTAGACTAAGTACTTTATAAACATGTTCGTCGCTTCTCCGGGCCCGAGATCAATAAGTAGAAGTCATAAAAATATATGTTTCTCTTCGCACCACTGATAGACTACTAAATATTCAATTAAATTCTGAATTAGATGGATATCCTGAGGTTCCATCATTTGTGCTAGGAGCGGAAGATTCTACTCCCTTCCCTCTTGCGTACGTAGTTGATTGACCTTAAGGTCTGGATAAAACTCCAAAACATATGTAGATATATATATATAACCATATAAATATATTACATATTATTTTTTGTAACTTCAAAAAAATATATAACCATAAAAAGTTTTTACAAAAAGAAAAAGTTTTTTTTTTAAATACCCTTTTGAGATGCTCTTTTTAAAAATCCCCTCTCAGAAATCTTTTTAAAACTATCCTTTATACTTTATGATTTTCCCAAGATAACCAAATTCTTAATTTAGCCTCAGTCTTGCTATCAGATCTCGTCGTTACTTTTCACCGTCACTTCCGACTGTTGTGAATTGGCTTCGCCAATCACCATTGTGAATCACCGCCCCCAATCACCATAGCAAATCGCCATCGCGAAACACCACCATGAAGTAACCTTCGCTAATCATATATGTGGCTACACAACCAATGAGATTATCGAGCCCATTATTATTTTATTTGAACTGTGCTCTTGAATGAATTGATACTAAGTTGCATTAGTTTTATGTGATCACTACAAGAAAACACGCCGTTTGCGAGGGAAATTTGCGACGGCT
>OVAP01007798.1:0-10434 GCA_900406295.1 Aurinia saxatilis
CCTCTAAAGGTTTCCAGAATGGTGTCCAGAATGATCATTAAACAAATGCGATTAGAACGTTCCCACTTCTCACAAACCGCCAATGGTGGTATCTGTAGGAGATGTAGGTTTGTCCATCCTTAGCGCAAGGTCAAGATCCATACACCCAAAGACAACGTTAACTTTACTTGTCTATTCCTTGTAGTTGGAACCAGTAAGTGTTGAAATTGAACTTAAGTTTGCAAATATTGTAGTGAAATTTTGCGAAAAAGAGAACAACATTTCTTAACTCACTACTTAATCGAAATGAATCAATAATAAACAATCAACGATTATACAACCCATCCAAGATACCAAGTACAACATTAACATCAAGTCTTTGGACAGTAACATTAACTGCTAGTGGTACTCTTGTTGTAATAATCAAACACTGACGATAAAGCCTGGCAAATGATAAACCTATCTTGGATCGATTTATCATTCTCATGGTTTAATCATAATAATCGTCACATGTTCATCATCACATTTATGTATATAATTCGGCCAAATATAAACCTACCTTTGGGTAGATTTAATATTCACATGAATATATATGGGAAAACGGTCATTTAATTCCCCAAAAATTTTGATTGAGCGAATTTATTCCCGAAGTATCGTCTGCTCACATTAATTCCTGCAGTGGTGTTTGACTATTTAAATCAAAGACTCAAAAAGTCAAACTTTATTTTTAATAATAAAATTTAAATTTGAATAAAAATAAAATATTTTAATAAAAATAATATTATTTTTTTCAAAAAATCCAAATAAATCCGAAAATAAGAAAAAATATAAAAAATGCAAAAAAGTTAAAAAAATCTTAAAATTTTCTAAAATTTACCAATTATTATAATTGAGTTATTATAAAAGTAAAATTATATCTTCAATATTAATTTCTAAATGATAAATTTTCAAAAATACTAATTTCTAAGCGATACTTTTTCAATATATATATTTTTGAATCTTTAAAGTTTCAAAATATTGAAGAAAAATAGTTTTGATTAATTGATTATTTTGAATTATTTATCCAAATGATTTTGAATTATAATTTAAAATTTTGTTAGGGTAAAGAGTTTTAGAGATTAGTGTTTACTAAAATTATAGGGGTTATGATTGGCTTAGGGTTTGTACGTCTTTAGATTTTAGAGTTTAAGGTTTGTTAGGGGTGAAACTCCTTTCTCATATTTACGATTTTAGGGATGAATAACCCTAAGACCATATAAATAATTTACAGTTAAAAATTAATATTCTGGAAAATTATTTTTTAGAAATTAAATATTGAAGCTATAATTTTATTTTTATTGTAAGTCAAATATTATTAATTCATAAATTTTAGAAAATTTTAATATTTTTAACATTTTTCTTATTTTTAGGATTTATTTGGATTTTTTGGAAAAAATATTGTTATTTTTATTAAAATATTAATATTTTGATTAAAATATTAATATTTTATTATTAAAAATAATATTGATTTTTTGAGTCTTTAATTTAAATAGTTAAACACAACTCGAGGAATTAATGTGAGAAGACAATATTTGAGGAATAAATTCGCTTAATCAAAATACTTGAGGAATTAAATGACGGTTTTCCCGAATATATATACATATAACATTTAAAATTATTCATGGAAAAATATCCACAAGAGAGGCTACTTTGGCAACAACATGTATCAATAAATCCACTTCAAATATTAAACTTGTACAATCAAATTATTTATTAATTCTAAACTTTATTCATTCTTGCTCATAGACATATACTAAAGTCTGGAGCTATGTCCGGAAGAGTGACTTTAACCTAATGGTTGAAGAAGGGAAAGAAGGGGTCCTGATGTCTACCCATTCACGAGTTCAACTCCCCATATCCCCAAAATATAATGTTTATTTCGCTTATAATCGTAATGGGCTTACGACCCAATTGTTGTTGTTTGTTTGTTTAAATTAAATGAAACTGGGTCACATAGCAAAAAAAAAAAAAAAAACCCAAAACGAAAAAGAAACTTTAATGAAACGNAAACTTAATGACTGAAAAATCTTCTAATCTTAATAACCAACCGTTATGATTCCCATATCTAATGGATCCAGAATTCCAGAAAATAATAATTTGCTCAACCTTTCACAAGAAAATCTCCGAATTTCAGGAAAAATATGAGCAATCCTGATCTAACCATGTATAAATTGCTGATCTAATATCAAAACCTAAACCACAGATTCCAGAATATTTAATCTAAACTTAAACCTTATATAAAAACTGAACATGGTGCTCTGATACCAATTGTTAAATATTTTATGATTTATAAAACCATAAACTCATTCTAGTTTCTGAATAATAAGGACTGAAATGGAAGCATACTTGATGGATCCATGCTTTAAGTTTTAAGATTATATTATGAAAAGCCTTAGCTTTGGGATTGGTTAGGCTCTTCCACAACAAACCCAGAATAGCTGTAGGTCTCTGTTGATGGGATGCAGAGAAATTTCTGTATTTCTGGTTAGGGTTGTCATGGGGACCATAACCTTCTATTTATATATAAATAATTTCTAATTCGGCCCTTCATCAAATTAGAAATTATCAAACGTATCCACACATTAATTTTTCATAACACTTATGCCCCAAGTCTTTTACTTTATACCAAAGTGACCACTTAAGTTTTGACTACTTTAAATAATGACCCTAACACATTGATTATACATGTATGATCCCAAAATAATTCTTACAGGATATCGGTTGACATTGTCCAAGAATGCGACCTATGCTGTCACATTCCACCCGACTTTGCTGTAAGCCGCACGTTCCACTTGTATCGCCTGTCCTGTTTTTCTTTCATTTCAACTACTAGTGTTTCATTTTATATCAAATAAAACTTCTTATTCTTCTTTTTATCTTATGTGATGTTGCTTGAAAACTATAATAAAAGTTGTTGTCCTATTATATATGATGATGTAAATAAATTTCAGTTTTTCTACTCTCAGTTTGACTACATGTCTACATGGGACAAATAAATCTTTACTTGTATCATATGTGTTGATGCTGGCACCAACATAGGATTTTTTTCACCTTTAAAAGAAAATCATACTTAGAACATGTTTATTGGTGATACCCACAAGGGTTCATAAAGTATTTTTTATTAATAAAAATAATATTAATTTAATGCTTAAGACTGACTAACTCTTTCATGATATTTCTGTTTCCAATGGTGATACTCATTAATGAGTCTCTAAAGATTAAAAGAATAATTTATGTAAACTTTTTAAAAATTATGCAAAATGATAGAAAATCAAATTAGTATAAGTATACAAGATTCTATAAAAACACTAATGGATTATGTTTCATAAAATTTTAAATGTATATTACAATCAGTAAAAACAAACTGAAAGTTAAATTTACATATAATAAAAAATGTGGACTAATAGAAAACATATAAAAGCATGATCAAGAACCTAATTAACTCGGTTCTAATCTTCAGTTGTGCCAAATCTTTTCCAAATACGCTTAACCAAATCAGTTTTTAGTTGTTTGATGCTTTTTTCATCACGAAGTAGAGCTCAATTGGCCATCATATTGTTGACATTTGTAGATGTATGTGTAGAGTACGTGTAGTCCACTTGTGAAGTCAAACTTCCTTCTCTTTCGTTGAATTTTGTTACTTCATACTGAGTGCATTAGTCTCGTTCGTCTTCTACTATCATATTGTGCAATATGATATATGCTCTCATTATCTTGGCTATTTTTGTTTTATCCCAACTAATAGTTGGGTTTCTGACAATTGCAAATCGAGCTTGCAAGACTCCAAAAGCATGTTCAACATCTTTTCAGACACTTTCTTGACGTTTAGCAAGTAATGATGCTTTCAAACCTTGTGGCCGAAAAATTGATTGGATGAAAGTTGCAAATTTCGGATATATACCATCTGTGAGATAGTAAGTCATATCGTATTGGTTTCCATTGACAAAGTATTTCACCTCTGGAGCTCGACTTTGTAATATATCATCAAAAACTGGTGAGCGGTTAAGAACATTGATATCGTTAAAGGTACCTGGAGGTCCAAAGAAGGCATACCAAATCCAGAGATCTTCTGAAGCCATGACCTCAAAAAAGAGAGAAGAAATGCTAAGAGATTGTAAGAGAGAATTGGAAATGTAATAGAGAAAGAATGATAAGACATATTGTCTGGCAACAAAGCAAATTAAAGACATGGTACAATCACACATTAGTTTGGTACAACCACATTACAACTATTACCAAATTTATTAAAGATAAAGACGGATAGAAGGAGAGATTTAAAAACTTTTTCATTATTTTTTCATTATAAAATAATAACAAAAATACGAAAATGATGAAAGAGAGAGCATTAATGTCCATACACAGAAGACACTAATCAACGAAATAAAGACATCCATCTTTACAGGTGTCATTTTTTTTATTAGTTCTATTTTTCCAATTAAATATTCAATTTTTTTACTATAAATTAAAGACATTTGTAGAAATCACTGTTGTTGATGCTCTAAGAGCAGCTCCATCGCATGTATATTAAAGAGTTTCTTTAATTAAATAAGTAATAAATGTAAAATAGGAGAAGAGAGAGAAAGCAGATAGAGTCTACGAAGATATTTGAAGAAACTCATCAGATACTTTTCTCTGATTTGTCATCATTTCATTGGATTTCTTTTATATTTAATATTTAAATTAATAATAAAATAATAATATTATATTGAGAAATAAACTCCACACATGATTTTTAATAATCTCGAATTTAAGTATGATTAATGGACTCAGTAGTATGTTTTTGTTTTGTGTAAAAGGTGTTTAAGAACATATTGGAATCAGATTCTTCGAAGGATACAATCACGATTCCAGAGATGACACACAATGGTCTAGAGACGTTTCTTGAGTTTATTTACAAGGGTTCGCTTCCCGACACAAAACTAAAAGAGCACATCCGTGTACTCTATTCCGCTGCATACAAATACGATCCATCTCAAATAGGGTCATTACGAACTAACATTCTGGTCTTAAAAAAAAAAAAAATTCTGGTCTTGAAGTTAGATCCATCTCAAATAGGTAGTTTTGCATAAGCTCTACAACAATCGTTCTTTTATGCTTTATAATTAGTAATTCTCAAATATACTTTCTGAACAAACCAAGTTTCATTATCATTAAACTCCATCAACGGAGAAATTGTGAAGGAAAAACAAAGCATACATACATAGACAAGCGGCTAAAACATTGGGCGAGGAATATACCTTGCAAGAAAAAATAGAAGAAAAGGTATCAACTAGATATTGAATATCATGGATAAAAACTTTTCGGCTCACTGACAATACTGTCAAGGATATGATATAACTTCAATCAAGGATTATGATGGTCAATCAGAGATACTCCAAGATCGTCATTCACTGTGTGAATATTATGTTTCTGTAATTAATTTAACCTAGTTCTAACTCTGTACATGTATATATATGTCCTTTGTTTCAGTTTTATAAATATAAAAAGATTACAATTACATGGTATCAGAGCAGGCAATACAGATCTAAATATTTCTTCTTCTCTTTTTCCTTTTTTCTTTCTACTATCTTCTTTCTCACGCCATTCCTTTCAGTGGACCAAACCTCCCCTACATCAACCTCTGAAACCATCATGCTCAATAATCAAACCCTCCTCAATGTGAATACGAGCAATATCACAAAACTCACTACTACAAACTACATCATCTTGAGCCGACAGGTTCATGCTCTCTTTGATGGCTATGCTGAAAGAATGGAATTTCATTGGAAAGTCTCTCAACAATATGCATGAACAATGGCTTGTTCATTCTAAAACGTCGTCGAAATTTACTATCAGGGAAAACTGGCTGCTCACTGAAGTAATATTTCCATAATCGAATGTGTCCTTCCTCCCCTTCTCTTTCTATATAAAATTTTTTTTCTTTGATTTTTTGGCCGCTTGACATTGACCATAATCATACCCGTTTTTGAAAACCCCTCTCAAATACTTCATCAAACATTCTATCGAAATTTTCATCGAGTGTGGGAGTTTGAGGAGGAGATGACATGTTTTTTTTTTTGTGGTAAATTTGAAAAAAATAGAGAATTGGAAAAGAGATCAGAAATGATAAGAGATTGTAAGAGAGAATTACAAGTTTTCAAATAAAAAGAGAGAAGAAATGCTAAGAGATTGTAAGAGAAAATTGAAAATGTAAGAGAGAAGGAATGATAAGACATATTGTCTGGCAACAAAGCAAATTAAAGACATGGTACAATCACACATTAGTTTGGTACAACCACATTACAATTACTACCAAATTTATTAAAGATAAAGACGGATAGAAGGAGAGATTTAGAAACTTTTTCATTATTTTTCATTATAAAATAATAACAAAAATACGAAAATGATGAAAGAGAGAGCATTAATGTCCATACACAGAAGACACTAATCAATGAAATAAAGACATCCATCTTTACATGTGTCATTTTTTTATTAGTTCTATTTTTGCAATTAAATATTCAATTTTTTACTATAAATTAAAGACATTTGTAGAAATCACTGTCTTTGATGCTCTAAGAGCAGCTCCATCGCATGTATATTGAAGAGTTTCTTCAATTAAATAAGTAATAAATGTAAAATAAGAGAAGAGAGAGAAAGTAGATAGAGTCTCTACAAAGATATTTGAAAAAATTCATCAGATACTTTTCTCTGATTTGTCATCATTTCATTGGATTTCTTTTATATTTAATATTTAAATTAATAATAAAATAATAATATTATATTGAAAAATAAACTCTACACATGTTTTTTAATAATCTCGAATTTAAGTATGATTAATGGACTCAATAGTATCTTTTTTTTTTTGAAATTTTCTTTTTCTTTCTTTCTCGTCAGGTGGAACATGCATGGTTTATATAATGAATAAAACTTCTCTCTCCACCAAATTCCCTCCTCCTTCTCTATACTTCTAGAGTACAACTTTCACATCTGAGCTTCCTTAGCCGGTGACCAGCGTGTTGCCGGCACCGTGCTTGTTTTCTCTGTAAATATTTAGTTTCTTAGATCAGCTTTTCTAGTTCGGTCTCTTTTGTTCTTGTCGTTTTTTCGGTCTAAATCTCCGGCTAAGATCCGGTTTCAAATCTGATCTTTTTGGTTTTTGTTTTACTCTTTCTATTTTAATTAGATTTTTCAATATATTTGAGAAAGTCTCATGCCGGATCTAAAAGCCTCTTTCATCTTTGCTTGACTTTTTAATCCGTTGTGTGTAAGTATAAACCTTTACCCAATTGTGTTCTAGGGTTAAGTGGCTCACGGATTGAATATAGTTTTTAGTTAATTAAACCGGATGATGTTGAGTTGGTGATTTTTTCAAGTTGTATAAAATCCGTGATGAGTTATCTGTCTTAATTAACTAAGGTTTTATGAAGATGTTTGAAAGTGTTTTCCGGTGAAGAAGAACGAGGACGAAGAGAGTTCATCAAGCAGCGTTTGTTTGTCAAAAAGAGGATTCTAGAAGATGGATGATGTGAGCCCTTACATTGACACGTAGCCCTTCATTCTCGACTTCTGTTGCAAGCTGGTTGTATAATTTTAATGGGCTTATTGTTTCATCATGTACTGGACTTACAATGTTTCAACTCATGCTTGTTTCATTAAGTTCTAGCTTTGTATTGGCTTTTGGTCTATGTATTATGTACTCTCTTCAATAATAAAGTGTTTGCCGACAAAAAAAAGAACATGCATGGTTTTTGAACATCTAATCATTTTTTTAGGGAGACACACGAAGAGTTCTAGGGCGCATGGTGAGGAAGAGAGAGAGAAGAGAAAAAAAGTCTCTCTCGTCTCACCTACTTTTTTCAATTTCTCTTTCCCTTTTCATTTTTAGACTTATATAACCGAAGTTTTTCTTCGATGCTTATTTCAGGTAGTGATCATGAAACAAAATAATATTCCTAATGAGTTTGTTTGATATAGATATGTTTATTATATCTCAAAATCATCAATTTTTGTTGGATCTAATACTTTCTATATTAAAATTCTATACTAGGAGAAATTTTTGGATAAAAACCGTGGAAACATATTTGACGTTGGGAACTTTTTTTTAGATTAATCACTAAAACTTATTTGGGAGGTGGAAACGATTTTTTAAAAGATATTTCATGTGATCTCTTACTATTTTTAATCATGAACAGTTTAATAAGAATATTCAAACCAGTGACGAAATTAAACCAAAATGCTTAGATAGCTGTTGAAGATTTTTCCAATTATTATGCAGTGGCATCCACTATGATTTTAACTACTACATATCTTAAACTTTTAAAATTTACAAGCGTCTTGCTACTTTTAATATGTTTGATATTTGTAATCATTTCATGATTCTTTGTGTTTGTTACATGGTTTCTATCATTTGTATTGTAGTAAACAAATAAAAAGATTGGGGTTGCTAACCTGTTCATCAGCTGCAAACAAGGTTTCATTCTTGGCCTCCGATCCTTTCTCATATATCTATGAAATTACATGAGCAAATAGATGAGATGCAGACAAAGAAAGAGCAAACAACAACAACCAACAAACTACTTCATTTACCTCGATGTTGTAGTTGTGGGTTTGTAGGTGAATCCATATCCGAATCTGCAATAGAAGGATGTATTTGCCTTTAGGACAAAGTAACACGAGATCTGATCCAAAAAATTCAACATATACAAGAAATAGCTAGCTAGGTTTACATACATTCATCTCATATAAATTGTGAACCATCGAACTACCAAACACTGAGGGAATACTTTTATAAATTAATTGGAAGCCGAACATACCTTATTGGTCTATCCCATAGATTGTCGAGCACTAGCTAGGTCAAGCCATCCCTACAAACAAATACATCAGTGAGTCTCATGTCATCAATGAATCAACAAAATTCTTTTAATCTCTGATTCAATCAAATCCCAACAGCTAAACTATCCTACACAGATCTCAAAAACCAGTTTTCCACAATAAAAGTATAATCAAAACCTTAGAGGCCAATTGTTTGGAGGATTCACCACCCCGGAGTTAAAGATTGCTTCAGGAATCCAAATCTGTTTTTGGCTTCCCTTCGGACTCCATCGAGGTTTTGGCTCGGGACTCCTCTAACAAGTCGATCATAGAAAAGATAGGAGGAAATCATTCTAACCAAAATCCACTGAATGGTGATAAGACTTTAATCCACTAAATGATGATAAGACTCATCTTGTAATCAAGATTAGAGGTATGGTACATCCACTTAATATTTTGAACTACCAATAAGCATAAGCCATGTATACACTTTATAAAATGAAAATAACAATAAATTTCACTTTAAGAAATCTTCTAATGAAGAAATAAAGAAAGTATATCTTACAAAAATAAGTAAATTTAAAAATGATAATTTTAAAGATGGTATATATGCCAAGTAAAAACTAAAAACAAAAATGGAAAAATCAATTACAAAGAAATCAGCCACTGAAACATTATATTCTCATAACTATAATATTTATTAGCCCAACCAGTTCATCTTCCTTCTTCTCATTTGCCCCTTTTTTTTTTACTCACATTGCTTAGATCATTTTTCTTTCAATACTCACCCAAAAAAAAACAATGCATCCATGTTACTCTCTTAACACACTAAACATTTGTGAAAGAGGAAGACCTATATGTGTTCAAGTGTTAAACAATTTTATCGAGTCTTATGATTATTATAGGAAGAACGGTGGTTGATTCTTCGTGATATGGAGGTGAGTTTTGCATGAATTTTCTATCCTTCATCTTTTCTAAATTTTTAAAGTTTCATTTTTGTTCCAACCATAAAAACCGGTATTATGTTTTATAGCGAAATAGGATTGGTGCTACAATTCTGAATCACTTTCTAGATTCTTTCAGACATGTTTTTCATATAGGAAGATGGTATTTTATTGGAGGATTTCAAGAAGGCCACCAAAATCCGGCTTGGAGTACCTTAGAAGCAGTTTTGAAACTAGCGAAGTGGCCACCATAGCTCGATCCATGGCAATGATATAAAATTCCCTCGACCTCCTCGTGAGCAACACATCTTCTAAATAGCTGATCTTTGCACCGCTTGTACAAATAAGGCTCATCCCAAAATAAATGGATGACATCTTTCAAGAACTTCTTCTTAGCATGCTTATTGAATGATTGAGGCATAACACCGCGGACCAAGTAGTTTGCATAATTGATACACAAAGTTTTACCCTATGTATTTCTAACTGCAAGTGCACAGCAACTTATCAGCTATAGTACTTAAGGATCGAATCCCACAGAGACCGAAAATAATATGCTACTAGCTAAAAGAATTCTAATTAAATACAAGAAAATAAGTTTCGAGGTTATTCTTCTGTTTCTATCACTAACTAGGGTTTAAAGAGGTTTTTCTATCTATTAAAAAGAGCTAGGCTATGGGAAATT
>OVAP01007799.1:0-10433 GCA_900406295.1 Aurinia saxatilis
GTTTAATGCTTTTCCCAAGACTGCAGGATTCACACACACTCTTGGTACTTCAACTTATTGAGATAGCTTTGGAGGTTGATAGGTGCTGGATGACTTGAAGATTAGCATGACCCAGTCTTCTATGCCATACATCCTCTGAAGCAGTTTTCTGTCTGGTGGAAAAATGAACTTGCTCCGGAGGTTCTCTAAGAGAGTATAGACCATTATGATGACTTCCCATGGTTAGCAGATTTTTGGTTACCTTGTCCTTTACAACAACACTGTCACTATCAAACTCAAATATGCAGGGATAATCTCTAGTGATCTTAGAGACAGACAACAAAGATTTAGCAATATCAGGACAAACTAAAACATTTTTGAGTGGAATGTTACCTGACAGAGTTGGTAAGTTTGCTGAACCAGTGTGAGTGATAGGCAGGAAATTGCCATCTCCAACCATGACTGTATCATTTCCATGGTATGGCTGTGACTGTTGTAGATGAGAGGAGGAACTGGTAACATGAGTTGTTGCACCAGTGTCAGGAAACCACTCGTGACCAGATTTATCTGAGGTGTGCAAAGCAGACAATGCTTGATTCACTTCATCATACTTATAGGTTTGATCAAACATATGCCAGCACTTAAGAGCAGGATGTCCACGCTTGCTACATATCTGACAGATTGGCCTTTCATCATTTCCAGGGGTGGAGGCAGGACTGTTCTGCTGGTGAAAGCCACGTCCTTTGGTTGAGTAGTTACTTCTACCCCGGTTGTTGTTGTTGTTGCCTCCTCTTCCTCTATTGGAGTAAAACGCTTGAGCTTGAGTAGTTTGTTCTGCCTGAGTTGTGTTGAAAGCAAGATGTGGTGTGACTGGAGCAGGGGTAGAGTATGCAATGATTCTGGTTTCATACTCTATCAGCTTGGTAACAACATCCTCATAAGCAGTATCAGGAAAAATCTCAATAAAGCCACCAACTTGAGTGATAATAGGCTCATACTTCTCTCCTAGACCTTTGATGGTATACAAAATCTTCTTCCTAGTCTTAACCGGTCTACCTATGGAAGCTAACTGATCACATAGGCTTTTTATTTCCTTGAGGTAGTCAGCAAGAGATTTTGTACCTTTGGACACTGTCTGCAGTCGTCTCTTCAGATCAAAAAGTTTGGAATCTGATACACGGTTACATTGTTGAGCCAGGAGCATCTACATTTCTTGAGCGGTGTTGCATCCTATCACCAAGCCAGCAACTTCTTCTGACAAAGATCCTTCTATCCAAGCTTGAACCACATTGTCTGATCTTTCCCATGCTTCATAATCTGGATTCACCACTGTATCCTCTGTACCATCGGTTCTTGGAACTTGTAAGGTGGCGACTGGACTTGGAGAACCACCATTAACAAACCCGAGTAAAGATTGAGACTTGAGAAATTTCTCAAATTATGATTTCCAAATGATATAGTTACTCTCAGTGAGTTTGGAAGTTAAGCAATTTGAGATGTTTATAGTTGGAAAAGCATATGGCTGAACTGGATTAGCCATAGATCTGATACCACGAAAGTAAAAAATGAAACTTGAATGTAAATAAAAAACCTTTGTATAGTTTTATTGATTCATTTCAGCCTCATCTCTTTCTTACAACATTGCTCGGTTTATATAGTCAAGCTTCTTTGTTGGATACCCTAATCTCCTTTAATTCTCATCCGTTGATCTTAGGATTGAGAATCTATTTGCTGTCTCCAACTCACTGCAACTTGTATCAATCTTTGCAGTACAGTTTGAAGAGATAACCTTGCTTTCTTCAGTCTTATCTTCTTCTTCTTTGTACCGTTGGAGTTGTAGAGAGTTTGAATGTGTGATGGGCTGTTGTGGGCTTCGACATTTCTTTTCTTCTGGCCCATCACTTTGAGTTTGGTCCATCTGTTTCTGCACCCACATGAGACACTCTTTCTGACTTGGAGTCTTTCTCTTTTCAATGAACAAACTTATGTTGTTCTTACTAATACTCTACTTGTGATCGTAAGGCTTGGCTTCCTAATACCTTTTGAACCTATACAACCAAATCTGGTTATTGGACAGCTCGTCTTAGCTCTGCCGAACCAGCTCGTAATCAAAACATCCAAGGTTTTAACTGGAAGCAACTGATATGGAGTCTCCCCGTTGCACCTAAACTAAAACATTTCTTATGGAAAATTGCTCATGATATACTCCCTTCCAAGAGTACTCTAGCTAAAAGAGTTCCACAACCCGACATCAGCTGCCAACGCTGCGGACATGAGGAAACTACATCCCATTTGTTGTTCCTTTGTCCTTTTGCATGTGATGTTTGAAATCAAGCTCCACTCACGCTGGTTCCCTTTCTATCTGCGGAACATCTTTACTTGTATGGTTAAAAGCTCTCTACCAGACTAAGACACTACCTACCACCGGACTGAATCTCACCCCCACTCTATCCCTGGATATGTTGGACCTTATGGAAAGCCCGCAACGAGCTACTCTTCGCTTTAGCCCAATGTTCTGCAGAGATCGTGGCTTCTCGAGCTACCAAGAGTGCTTGCGATTGGCAGACGGCTCAGGAGACATTACCACCTCAGGCAAAACACACAACGATCCCATCTCCTCCAACACCCCCCCCACCTAGCTACTTGCAAGGTTGATGTGGTTTAGAAACATGACACGAAGAATGCAGGATTTGGATGGGAAGTTCGTCCACGAGATGGACTCCCCCAACACGGCTCTGCCTCCTAGCACTTTGTTCCCTCAGCACTAGCAGCAGAAGCTCTGGCCCTGCTCACCGCCATGAATGACATGTCCTCACGTGACATGCTCAACGTTAGATTCGAGTCTGACTCACAGTCTCTCGTCTCACTCCTCAAGAAAAAAGACTGGACATCGGATACTTATGGCATCGTCCAAGATATCTTTGATATTAGTCATCTCTTTCTTTCAGTTAGCTTTCATTATATATCCCGAAACTCAAATTATGTTGTAGACTCTTTGGCTAAAAAGGCGCTCTTGGTGCCTTAGCTTCTGCTTCGTGAAGTCTTAAATTTAATTAAGTTACTTTTCCGAGCAAAAACTAAAAACAAAAACATTTATTAATATGTATTCGGTTTCTCCAAAGTTTTCGAGTTTTTTGGGTGATATTGAATCCAAAATGTTTTGGGTATTTTTTTTCGTTTACCAACCCAAACCCGACCCGAACACGACACAACTGAACTGAAACTGACCCGAATCTATTATATAAAAGAGAAGGTGCACTCTCCATGGTGTGACACATGGCCACCCTACCTGATTGACACATGTCTTTTTTAATTAATTAAAGTAATTTTAATTAATTAGTTTTATTGAAGTAATATTAAACCTTTTTTGAAACAGAGAGAATATTAACTAAAACTATTAACTCTATTTCAAAATATATAACTAAATAATTTTATATTCACAGTTAATATATATCCTACAATATATGACTTTGCACTATCCAACTACAGAATACAAATTTGGTTCTAAATAGACATTCACTAACTGACACAAAAAAGTTCACCAGAAAAAAATAAATAATAAGAGGATCAGTACTAAAATTAATTATTTAAAATATTATGACTTCCCAAATACCACTACGAAATATACATGATAATTAAAACACCTATACATCCAAGTTAGTATACTATGAAAGAAATTCAAACTATCTTATAGAAAAACAATTTTCAAAAAAAAAAAAAAATTAACAACTATAACAACCACCAAAATAACACACACACACACATATATATATATATCCTGCTTTGTTTTAATCTATTGTCCTTGTTTCGGATAACTTGCTACTGCTACTGCAAGACCCTTGCTTTGAACGTGATTTTGGATTGTTTGTGATCCCATTAATAATAGTTTTTGACACATTGTTTTACTAAAAAAATGGTTCAAAATTATATATGTGTGTGTATTCCAACTATCCATGATCTACGGATATATGACCCATTTGCCAAATTAAAAACCAACTTCTGTCTCTACTTGGATCATGAACAAAACGACAGAGGAAACAAAGGAGTTTCTTCACGTTCAGAATGTCCATTGTCCAACTTTTTAAGTAAAGTTTATATTATTTATATACTTTTTACTTATAAAATTAAACACCTCTCTATTGTTACAATATATATAATTTTAAATTCATATAAAATATGATACATACATAAGCAATAACAATAAGAAGTAACAATTTTGATAAGTATTGTCTAAGTGGATTAAAATCACAATAATTACTGCCTAATTAAATCACAATTATGATATAGATATTAGTGGATCGGTGAACATAATTAATTTAAATTATTCTAACTTTGAGGTATTAGATGATAACGCGCAAAACAATGACGGTTTCAGGGTTAATAAAATTAGAAAAACAATTTAACAAATTTAAACCCGTGCATAGCACGGGTATCCACCTAGTTTTAATAAAACCCGAACACTCGATACCTGATGTGTTGCATTTATTGCCCATATAATTAGCCTAGGTTTTTATGGACTTGGTTTGTTATGGACTTGGTGACTTAAGAAGAATGCTTAAGTTTAGAATTTTAAATTGTCTTGATTTTGCATTCCCTAAGTGATCACGTAGCTTTGTTATCTGATAAGTGTAAAAACACTATCAAGATAACTCATTGACTACCTAACAACAATGATGAAGTAAAATAGCTAGGATCGAACCACAAACTCCTTAGTTTACACTTTAGAATATGAGATTAGATTAATTCAGCTTTGGTAGAAGTGTAGAGATGGACGAGTTCGCCCTAGGAGATATTCTCTCCTGGGTCCACTTCCCGAGAAGGTCGCAGCCACTCAACCAGATCTGGCCATAAGCTCACTCTGGTTCCCCTCCGACGATCGTCAACACCACCCGCCTCCTCCTCCTCCCTCCATCACTCTCCCCCGCGACAGCTTCCCACCCCCGCGAATCTCCTCTAACACACTGCGACCTTTGTGTACAACTCTCTTGTTATCGCTGATGGGGATTTAGCTTTCGCCCAAAATATTTTCTGCAAGCGCACAGGTCTCACAGTAGTACTTAGGGATCGTATCCACAGAGAGCAAAGTGTACGCAGTAGCACGTCCAAGTTCACTTGAGCTAAGCAACAAAATGAGATGGTTTTGGTTTTGGTCGATCGACAGTGTGAACTGGTCGATCGATCAGGACACCTTTCGGTCGATGGCAGATTATGCGGTCGATCGATTAATGTCTGAAAATGCTAAAAACAAATAAAACTGAGAAAATTCAATGATAAAAGGCGTTAGGAATTCAGGCAATGCATCAGAGGATCACGGTTTGAACTATTCAGGGTAGTAACTAGCGTAACTCCTAGTCTAGGCTATATAGTTGAAATCACTAATAACTGACTATCCTTATGGTCATGCTTAGCCAGTCTAGTTCAATTGGTATCCGAGTTAACTCTAACATATATCTTTTTAGAAAGAGAACATGTGGGCTGATCAACCAATTAATATAGGCATTAAATTCAGGAAATCAAATTCTACTAAACTATAAATAGTAAAGTTTTCACTATTAAGTTTTAGATCTCTTACTCTAAGTGGTGTATTAGTAAAGGGGTTTATCCTATGATTTGTATTAAGATCTGATATGAAAGTAAGCCTATAAACTAATCATTACACAATCCTATTGCCTATCTACCAAACCATGATTCCTCATAGCAAAACCTTATTCCTAACTAAGAAACTACTCAGACATAGCAAGAGTAAACATTATGACAATGAAAATTGCTTATTATAAAAGAGGGTTCAGAATAGCTTCTCTGGAGTGCAGAGATTACAAACTTTCCTTGAAGCAATGATCAAAGCAACAATGAAAGAAGAAACAATAAGAAACTGATAAACTATTTAGCTTGGATGTTTGGATGCCTAGAAGCTTTTTAGTGTTTTCTGATGATTCTCTCTGGCTTCAGTCATCTGTATTTATAAGGGAGAGAGTCGGGAAGAGGGTCGAGACGAATCAGGAGGAAGATTTGGATAGGAATCCAAATATTTGTGATTATCCTCTCTGAATCGATTGGTCGCCGTTATCTCGGTCGATCGGTGAATATCTGAAACGTATTTTATGAAGATTCAGTATCTTCAGTGATTATCTCTAGCATATACTGATATCTCCCCAAATGCAACGGTCCTTACCTGAATTTGTTCTCGAAGCTTCCTTGAGATAATGGGCTTTGATCGATCGGTGGGCCTTCGGTCCGATCGATTAGGCCTTCATTTCATGCGAGCTTCTGGACACACCTTCAATGATTTGGGCTTAACTTTTTATTCCTGAGGGCTAATGACTTGATTCCAAGCCCATGTGATAGCTAACTCGTGACTTTATTTTCCTAACTCCTCACTTCATTCCAAAATAAACACCTCCTTCATTTGGGCATGGACTTCTGATGTTGATTTGTTAGGCTTGGTAGAAAATGCCCATTTGCGACCTAAAATGCATTGTTTTCACAAAAACACTTTGCAAACAGAAAAATGTGAAATCCAGTGATTAATATTTCAAATCAAATAGTTTCTTCATTAAAAACGCCAAAAAAATCATATCGAAAAGCGGTAAAATATCATCCCTATCAGTCGCCACCATGGAAGTGAGCATTGTTCCCGGTGAGAGCCCCCCGAGCCTCCCCCGCCTCCAGATATGCTGCTGTTGGAGGCTGAACTCTTCTCCTTCCTATCTCCTACATCCTCAACCTCCTCCTTGCTACCTCCGTCGCTACCCCCATCGACCTCGTTCCCTCCGTCACAGACCCTCGGCTCAGATCCACCACATCCAACCACTGCTGCCTCCCCTCATCCACACGACGACCATCAGTTTCGACAATGGTTCTGTCCCCCACCTCACTCACTGTTTCCACACACACCACCTGCATCACCCAACACAATCTATGTCTCCAATCTCCTTCACACCAACTCTCCCACACCTTCCCCTCTCTCGGTAATTTTTCTCCTCCCAAATACCTCACTTGTATTGAGGATTATATTTTTTGGAGATTGCCAAAGTATGAGGATGTTACCAACATTACCTCAGTATGAGGATGTTACCAAATTACCTCAGTATAAGGATGTTACCAAATTACCTCAGTATGAGGATGTTACCAAATTACTTCAGTTTGAGGATATTACTGATTTAGCTCTCTTTGAGGATGTGTTTGAATTAAATTGCTTTAAGGTTGTTGCTAATGGTTTAGCTAGATTTTTCATCTTTTGGGTTGCTCTCTTTGAAGCTCTCGGGATCAGTATAGCACGAGTGGCTCCGTTGACAACTACTCAACAGTGGAAAGATACACACGTCGCTCTCCTTAAGGCAGCAATTTCTTTTCTTTCAAAAGGTCCCATCCATCATTTTTTGGTACCGTCGACTCTTATAGCCGTAATGATGATCATGAATTGTGATTTAAAAGCATCAGTTGGTGAGTTCATATTGCCCAGAAAAACTCAGGACTCCCATTCTCTTGTCGCGTTACTCGATCTCGATATCATCGACAATGACTTGAAAAATTCTCTCAATGGCATTCATTGTCTAAAGTTAGTTTTTTCCTCTATCATTTACGTTTATGTCTCTTGTAAGGCAAATGTGTTAGCCTCATTTGATGGCCTTGTCCATCTTGCTGTATTTGAACTCTTTCTCCTTTCATGGAGCTTGAAATCTATAAAAAAATCTTGGTTTGTTCAAAAAAAAGTAATTCAGCTAAGACAATGAAGTAGTGGGTTTTTCTTTCTAATTTTGCTAGGGGTAAATGATGTAAATTCAATATATTAAAAACGCTAGACCTAGGGAAATCATAGGAAATGTAGACAAATATTAGATAAATATTCAGGTTCTATATAAATTTATCCTCAACTCAAAAATATTATTAGAATTGGTCCATTTTTGTGGCATCATTCTCTTTTCCGAACAACCTAGATATCTAAATTACTATTTGAACCTAGAGATTGTAGGACAGCATTAAAGAAATGGTTTGATAAATTCACAAATCGCCTTAGCATCAACTTTCGTTGGCTAAGGACAATTTGCTCTTCTAGTGTGTTATCTAACAATTAACCTATTACACTTTTTATGAATAGTTTAACCCATAATCATATACTAGGTTATCAAACTAGCTTAGGCATTAAAGCAACAATAGAAGGAGGATTCATAAGATCTAACCTATTTGCATCCAACTAATTGACTAATAAATCCATAGAAATCCCTCGATCTAACTAAGGTATCTACTCACACATGATAATAGAAACACAAATCAAAGGCATAAGCATAAACATAACTGAATAAAGTTGTATTGAAATATAATGAAAAAAAAACTTCTCAATGATGGAAGAGTGACAAGATCTTGAATCCAAAAGCACAAAAACAAAGGAAGAGAGTTGCCAGTGAAGTACAACTTCTATGGTGGCTAAAAACTGAGTAAAAACTATCCTAATTTTGTCTCTGATTGAGTATAAATAGTCTTAGGGTCGGTGGAATGCATTTTAGGCAAATTAAGTCAAAACAGAAAAAATTCCAAATTGATGTTGCAAAAATCAGGGGCTAGCCCGACCATACGATTACACGGGTTTGTGTGTTTATAAATAAAAGACCAATAGTTAAGCAACAAGTCTCCAAAGATTGTAGTATAGTATGGATCGAATCCAATAAGGGAAGTGGTTAACACTTTAAGCACGATAAACTCTAATTATGCTAAAGAAAATTGAAGGTTTGGTAAAGGTAACAAGCGAGAAACAAAACAATAATAAAAGACTAGCAATAAAAAACAAGTAAAAGTGAAGCAAGATTCAATAAAGATTACGCATTGACCAATGGGTGATGGTAATAATGACCATGAGTGATTAGTATAAACCTTGTGGAGGCTAGTTGTTTACAAATTAGGGATCATCCTAGGCAAATGACTACTATTCTAGCTTAACCCAATCTCTTGGTATTTCTTTGGAGACCAACAAATCGACTATTTCTCAATATGACAATTCAATGAAATCCAAGTAATCAATTTCAAGTCCAATCAACCACTAAGTATCTTACCCTCTCTCAAGGCATAAGGTGTACAAAGCAAAACACAAGTTATAGAAATCTATTCTCCAATGATCTCTCAAAAAGAGATAGCAATAACAACACAAGAGTGATCTTGTTCAATCAAGCATTCCATCAAACACTTGGTGTGATGAAACCTAATATCTATTTTCCATTGATCTCTAAAAAAAAATAGCATTAACAATACAAGATGCAAAGGTAAACCAAAGAAAGCAAACATCATGTTCATTCAAGCATTTCATCAAACACTTGGTGTGATGAAATGCCTAAGGTCTATTTTCCATTGATCTCTCATAGAAAACTAGCATTAACAACACATGATGCATAACAATCAATGAAAACTAACCCTAATCCACAAGATTAACACTAGTCACCCATAAATCTACCAAAACCTAAAAGCCAATACAGGAGACTACTCGCTTATAACCACAAGATCCGTAGATATTAAGACAAAAGAAATCATAATCAATGATAAAAAGATAAAGATTTTCTCAAAATCAATAATCAAAATCCTCAAATTTAAGATCTAGATCTAGAGGGATTACAAAGAGAGGGTTTCTTGTGTTTTCTCTAAAGAGATAATGAAAAAGCGATGTTTATCCTTACAAAAATTACAGCTAAAAAGTATTTAAAGGATAAGATAAGAAGGGTCAAAGGAAATTAGGATAAGGTCAACACAAGTTGGGAAGTAAAAATTTGTCAACGAGATCGGGTGTCAAGGGAAAAGAATAAAGAAAAATATTGAATTCCTCTCCGTTCTTTGAAACTAACACCATTTGTAAAGAAAAATAATGAAGATGAATACTGAATTCCTCTCTGTTCCTTAAAACTTACACCATTTGTAAGAAACTTTTGGTTCCTCTGATTCCTCTTCATTCCTCCTACTGCAGAGAATTATTGAACAAAAATATTCTCAATCAAATTCGAGGAGGAACAAGAGGAACCATTTTCTCTTTTACAATCTCATTTCATTCCTTAAATTTTGTTCCTTTTCATTCTTCTCATTCTTATTCATTACCACTCTTTTTGTTCCTATAGTGGTCACCAGTTACAACTTAGTCTCTTCATATAATCATGCTTAGTCTTGTCTATTTGATTGTTTTTGTTTCCTTAGTTTATGTGTGAGTAGTTTATTAATTGGTTCTTAAATTTAGTAGATTTAGCCATTTAGGGGATTTAATGAGTAATTAGTGGTGAATAGGATTGGGTAATCTTAGATCTTAATGTTAGATTAGACTTGATCACTCAAATCTAGAACCTAGGTCGATTATCACCCAGAAGGTGTTTGATAAAATTCTCGAAAGACTAATACTTAGTTTTTCTTCTCTAGCCAATGGAAGTTGATGTTAATTAAGGGGTTTAACCACATATACCCATTTTTTTATCTCATTAATCACA
>OVAP01007800.1:0-10433 GCA_900406295.1 Aurinia saxatilis
GGGCCGAATTAGAAATTAATTATATACGGAGTATATATATATCAGGGTTATTGTCCCCACAACAACTCTAACGTGAGAAATACATAAAATCTCTCTGCATCCCATCAACATATACCTACAGCTTTTCTGAGTTTGTTGTGGAAGAGTCTAACCAATCACAATGCTCTAAAGCTTTTCATAATCCAGACTCATAAGCCTAAGCATGGATTCATCAGGTACGCTTCCGCTTCAGATCTTATTATTCAGAAACTGGCATGTGTTTATGATTATAGAAATCATAAAAATATTAACATTCTCTTCTTACAATTACAGAGATGTTGCTTATAAAGGAAAATGCAGATAAAGCAAATTAACCAGATTATAACACGTGTCCTTTCAGCATACCATCTGACATGATCCAAGACACTTTAGGGAATCAAATTTGTTTTCTCTGCATCACTGACAATTCTGCTTTTTCTTTGTACCGTTGAAGTCAAGGTTACATATTTGGGCTTTGTGTGTTTGAGGCCCATAGTGATCTCTTCCTTCTTGGGTTGACTGTCTTTAGCGAAGCCTTTGGTCTGAAAGGGTGGTGTTCTTTCAGAGACACAAAGAGTCTATTATCTACATCTCATGTAGATGATACATAAATAAATACAAAACGCTGATGGTATAAAATTAAGAGAGGCAGAATGTTTAGTTTGTAATATAAAGATAACAAGATCGAGCAAGATAGACATAAAGGAATTTTCATTCTCTAGGCTCCAGTGACCTCTTAAAACGTTGTTTCCGACAATGATTACACTGTTTGTTGCTAGAAAAGTTCATCAATTCACATTTGAAAATATACACAAAGTGGTATATGATCAATTCAATACAAGCAATCAACTAAACACAGAAGAACTTGAAAAGATAAATTGGGTCTTACCAATCTAGATTAAGAAAAAAACAATTGATAGTAATCACATAAAACTATGGCTTTTTTTATATTAAAATCTACACATATTCTTGGATTTTTGTTAGAGTAAAATCCAAAAACATACATAAGTCATTACTTAATTCTTATGTTTTTTTTATATTAAAATCCACACATGTTCTTGGATTTTTGTTAGAGTAAAATCCAAAAACATACATTACTTAATTAGTGAAGTCATTATTTAATTCTAACGGTTTCCCTCTTTTTAATAACTTAGGTAATAAACTGAGCAAAATTAATATTATAACAATAATTTTGTAAAAAACTTTTAAATACACTTCTTTGTTTAAAAAATATATGGGTATACATAATATGTTTTCATTGTTTTGAGTAAAATTTTGAGTAATCATAATATGTTTTTTTTTTATTTAGACTATTATATATTGTGATTATGAAATCAATATACAGATAAACATAATTTTAGCATAGTCAAATCTAAAAATTTATGAGACGATATAAAAAAACACAAGGGCCGTTCATTCCTCTAATGCACGTGTTGATTCCCGAGGAGTACTTGAACAAAGTAAACATCTCAAGTTTAACAAAACATAATTTGAAATTAAAGGTTGTTGCTCTCATCATGTGTATGCGGAAAATTGTAGGATTCGGCTATGTAGTTTGACCAAACACAAACCTCTAATATTATCTTACTAATTTCTTACAATTACTTACTGTAATTAAACATTTTGCATTTAATATAACATAAAAATTAAAAAACATAGCCCGCACAAGGTGCGGGCCAGTAATCTAGTTTACTCAATTTGAAAACATGTATTTTATAACAGCGAGCGATGACTTTATTCGAGCACAATCAATGATTACACAACGTACCGAAGTAAGCACATCAACGGATCTTTAGCATCAGAAACAGTAAGTCACCAAATCAACGAAGTAATCACTACAATTGAAATTCACACACGAATGATCTTATAAGTGGCGAGAGCATGTGAGAAAAGAGCAAAGAAATTACCATCCGTTCAACATCCTTTGTGTTTTGTTGTTTGGGTTTTGGTGGAATTTAAAGTTATTACTAATTTCTTGAGCCTCTCTGGAATTCTGATATGATATAAGTTGATATTTTAAATGATCATGATTTCCAGTGTCCTCAATTCAGCTTTATTAATCTCAAATTCAAACTCAATTTATACACGGAAAAACTAGTTAATAAAATAAATATTAAAAGTATTTTTAATCATACAAGTCATGTCTTTTTAAAAACTATTGTATAACATTAATTAGATGAAATTAGAAAAAATTATATTAGTATACTGTAAAAAAAACTAATCATACAAATAATGTTTTCTAAAATCATTGTCCTAACCTAGTTTTGGAATCATTATATATAGGATCTTCGCATGTCTTCAAACTTGTGTTTAAGTTTTGTTTTAAAGGATTTATACAATCTTGTTCCCTAACAGATAATTCCAAATCTTTTCTCTCTCCCTTTTACATATAACTCAAATACAACGCAAAATATATTTCATACCAAATTTAAATATGACAGGACACTAATGAAATATTTTGTATCAATCTTAATTAGTAGAGGCTTATAGTGAATCTTTTATATTTGATTACATGTAAATAATGCTTCTTACGTCTGTCTCTTTGATCAACAATCAACATACACTAATATTTCTTTTAACTACATTCACACATATGGAGACATCCATTTGGACACTCTGTGAGATAAAAAAGAAGGAGAAGGAACATTTAGGAAGAAAAATTATTTTATTTTGACAAATAGATATTTTAGTTTACTCAGAAAACAAGAAAAAGTTAGAGTCAATTAGGAGAAAAGAAAAGTATCCCGGGTTCCGGGTCTTGGCCACCGGGGATTAAACTTTGGGAAACTGTGTATAATTCAAAAAAAGAAAAGAAAAGTATCTGACCACGTGAATGGAAACAAGTTTTGTTAATAACTAAATGGAAGATATATATTTTTTTAAAAAGAAAAAAAAATTGAAGATATAAACCCTAAGTTACTTTTGATATTTTCCAGTCGGTCGTATAAGCCTCTTTCGATCAGTAAAAAAAATAAATAATAAAGGAAACCTTTTAACATACAAAATGTCAATTATGGAAAACTTCTCTCGAAATGTCAATATGGAAACAACAAGATGAAAAAAAAGGGAAAATGGTTATATTTTTTTGCAACTCATGCAATAGCCGACAACAACAACCAAAATTCTTGTTACACCTTCAAAACCTTATATATACGAATATATCTCATGTCCTCTCATCTTATCTCTCTATTGTTTCGTTAATTATGTTATTGTCAATGAATACCAAAGACACAAAGACAGAGACTTCAGACATAAGCGATTCTTTGTTGCCTCTTAAGAAACGACGCATGAGACTAACTCTTGACGACACACCAGTTGTTGCAAACCCAAAAACGAAGTACAAAGGAGTGGTTATGCAACATAACGGTAGTTGGGGAGCTCAGTTATATACGCACCGTCGAAGGATTTGGCTCGGCACTTTCAAATCCGCTGCTGAAGCTGCTATGGCTTATGATAGTGCATCCATGAAGCTCCGAACCTTTGATGCTACCTCACACCGGAACTTCCCTCGGGATGATGCCACGGTCCACGAACGGGACTTTCAACGATATTACACAACAGAAACTGTGTTGGACATGATAAGGGACGGCTCTTACCAACAAAAATTTAGAGATTTTCTCAAAATCCGATCTCAGATTGTCGTGGGATCAAAACAGAACCAAGAAGATGAGGTGTCGAAGAACAAGTGTTCCTTGTGCACACAGATTTTTCAGAAGGAATTGACACCAAGCGATGTAGGAAAGCTGAACAGACTTGTTATACCTAGGAAGTATGCATTGAAGTATTTACCTTTTATAAGTCATGATCGAAGCGAGAGAGAAGAGGGCGAAATAGTAGAAGACATGGAAGATGTTGATGTTGTGTTTTATGATAGAGCAATGAGACAATGGAAGTTTAGGTATTGTTATTGGAGTAGTAGCCAGAGCTTTGTCTTCACTAGAGGATGGAATGGTTTCGTGAAGGAGAAGAAACTCAAGGAGAAAGATGTTATCGTCTTTTACACTTGCCATGTCCCGAGCAAGACAATAGAGGGTCAAAGCAAGAACTTCTTGATGATTGATGTTCATTACTTTTCAGACGACAGTTCCGTGGTTAAAGAGGAACTAGACAAGACGGTTCATGAAAATTCTGATCCAATAGAACTGAAAACAGGAAACGCTGTTAGCTCAAAGCTAGAAGATGAAACCAAATCAACGGAAAACAAAGGAGGGTTTACGCTATTTGGTGTTAGGATCCAATTATAGCTTCTTTTTCTTTCATTTTTTTTTTCAATATTGGACTACAACGGACGGAATTCTTTTGTTCCAATATTTAATTATTATTTTTATTAATATTCTAGTACTGTTTTAGATGACATTATGTATTTTTTTTTTAAGTTGACACATGTTTTAGTAACTAATATTATTACCATACTGATTTGGTTTTGAAACAACACACCCTTGAGATCAAATTGTTCGTATCAATAAATTAGTTATGAGAACAAAAGAGTAAGAGAGAAGATTTAGTTTATTCTCTGAATAGATTTGCAAGAAGCCTCTCTCTTTGGTGTTGTCTTGGCTTGAGAATTGGATCCCATTATCTTCTTGCTAAGAAGCCTAACTACGATGATTTATAGACTTTTCATAAGCATAATATAATCTATATATAATAATAGCAGAGTTCTCTCTCCATCTAGTATGTCCACATCAGCTACCCTCTTCTAATGTTGTCTACATTAGCTTCATAGTGTGTCCCACTTTTTAAATATTGTTATATCGTTTAAGGATTTCTTTTAAAACGTTTTGTTTAAGGAATTATTAGTGGTGAATACTTTGAGAATTTTATGCTAGAAAACACAATTAGATTTGTTTTCTAAATTGAATAATTTTACTCCACAACTTATGCTAATTACAGCGAAACAACAAAAATTTCAAATTTAGAACTGCAAAATTATGTTTCCTTTTCAATTTGTAAGAAGATCTTATGTATAATAAAACAAAAATTATGTCACTCACTGTTGACAGCTTTATTATGCTATTTACCATTTTTTTGGGGTTAGGGTAAATATAGATATATATACACAGAGAGTTTAGAATGTTAGTAAAAACGTAATATTAGTAGCTTGTGTTAATTTGTTTTATACTATTATAAATAAACATACTATAAGGGTTAAATGATCAAACATTCTATGTAAAAAAAACAATAATCTATTAATAATAACAATCTCAAAAAAAGATTTTGGGTGTTATGTTTATTTATAGGGTCTTTCATGGCACTCAAATGGTTGTATTTTCTTTTAGTGTCTTTTTGTTGTGTCTTTTGGATTTTTTATAGTGGTTTTTAGAGTACTCTAACAGTTGTATCTTTTTGTCTGGTGGTTTTTTATTTGTGCATTTTGGTTTTTGTTTGAAACTGTTGGCCTTATAAATTTGTGTGTCTCTTTTTCATTTAATACATTACAGAAAAAAACAACAATGAAATTAAGTTCTTATTAAGTTCTGATATATGCAAAATACGTGAGTCAACAATAAACACTTTGTTTTTTAATATACAACAATCCTATAAAATAATTTTGAATGCAATGTCTTTTTTTTTTTTTTTTTTTTTTTTTTTAACGTTTTTTTTTTTTTTTTTTTTTAAAAACTTTTNTTTTTTTTTTTTTGTTTGAACGTCTTTATATTATTGATTGATTAATAACGTTTACATAGATTCCAACAAAAGTTGGTGAGAAATACACGGGGGAGGAAAGTCAAATACAATGCAAGTTTGTATCTGGGAACTACCCAATCTAGCTAAACAATCAGCTAACTTGTTATTCATCCTTCCTGTATGGTTGATAATCACTTCCGAGAATTTTGTTATCCAAAAATGTATATCCAAAACTTTTTACTGCAATGTCTATTTTTAGTGTTTTTTTTAGAGTTCTTGAACGGCTGTCTCTTTTCGTTTGTACACTTTGACGTTTTTTTAATAATATTCAAACGGTTAATTATGTCTTTTTGTCTTGTACCTTTCATTTTTGTCCTTTGATAAATGTGCCTTTTTGTTTATAACTTGTGTATTTTCGTTTTGTGTCTTTTCGTTTTTCTTTGACGCTTTTTAATAATTCTCAAATGGTTGTGTAATTTTGATTTGTGCCTTTTCGTTTATGTCCTTTGATAAAAATACTTTTTGTCTGTAACTTGTGTCTTTTTGTTTGTGCCATTTGGTTTTTTTCCGGTTATGTCTTTTTGTTTGTGCTCTTTGGTTTTTTTTTTTAATTCTTGAATGGTTTTGTCTTTTTGTGTGGTACATTTTCGTTTGTGTCATTTGATAATTGTATTTTTTTCGTTTATAACTCTTTCATTTATTTAATTTTAAATTTTTAATAAGTGTCTATTCGCGTGTGCTTTTAAGTTCGTTTGTGTCTTTTAGATCATATTTCTTCGATAAATATTTGTTTTTGTTTGTGTTTCTTCGTTCACAACTCTTTGATATATATATATATATATATATATATATATATATTATATAATAGAACCTCTATAAATTAATACTTGATAAATTAATAATCACTATAAATTAATAAATTCTTCCGGTCCCGAGTTGGGCCAGTGTAAAAATGACGAAATTCGATAAGATAATAACTTTTTTTGAACTCCTATGTAAAATATAGTCCCAATAATAGTATAAATTAATAATTAGAAAATTATGCACATATTATATATATATATATATATATATATATTATGTCTCTAAAACAACCTACTAAAATATGACTCTAATGTTGTTTGTTTCTTCTAGGAGTTTGAATCTCGTTAGAGCTCATCTATACTTTTCTTTATTGCTTAAAAACTCATGGTGTTGTTTTCTCAATCTACATAAAAAAATTATGAAGAGTTCTAGACGTAATAATTGTTTTATTATGCATAACTACTTTTAAAGGTACTGTTATCTGGTCTTCAAGTTACGTTCATCATCATCATTTAGGATTGTGGCTACAATTTCTTCTAAACTCTGAACTTTTGAACAAGTATATTTTTCTTCCGGATAGTCGATTAGGTCGATATCCATTTTATTATGAAAACCGGAATTATATGAATCAAAACTTCATGTTCACGAATATCTTTTCAGTAGTTGACCCATCTTTTAAATTCCTTGATACGACATTACTTGAACGAAATTTGCAATGTCACACAATTTGTTTTTGTCTCTTGTAGTATATGAACGTAACTGTCCAAACCGAGACTGAAAATCTGATAGCAAAAGCATATAGAAGTTATTATTTTTCAAAAAAAGAAAAATTAAGAAAATAATAAACTAAAAATTTATCTATAAATTAAAATCTCTATAAATTAATAAATTTTCAAAGTCACAACATTATTAATTTATAGAGGTTTTACTGTATATAAAATTACTGTATTTTCGTGTTCTTTTAAGTTTGTTCGTGTCTTTTAGAGCGTGTCTTTAAGGCCGTGAATCTTTGATAAATAATTATATTCATTTGTGTCTCTTCATTCACAACTCTTTGACATAACTTCTTTTCTTTTTAATTAGTGTCTTTTTGTGTGTTCTTCTAATATCATATCTATTTGATAAAAAATGAATTATTTGTGTATCTTTGTTCACAACTCTATGATATAATTGTTTTTTTTTTTAATAAGTGTCTTTCCGCGTTATTTTAAGTTTATTTGTGTATTTTAGATCGTGTCTATTAGGTCGCGTCTCTTCGATAAATAATTATATTTGTTTGTGTCTCTTTGTTCACAACTCTTTGATATAACTTTATTTTTTATTAGTGTATTTTCGTGTGTTTTTAACTTTGCTTGTGTCTTTTAAATAGTGTCTTTTTAGATCGTATCTCTTTGATAAATAACTATTTTCGTTTGTGTTTCTTCACTCATAACTCCTTGATATATATTTTTTCATTTTTTTAGTTAGTGTCTTTGTGTTTTTTTTTAAAGTTTATTCATATCTCTAAGACCGTGTCTTTTAGATTGTGTCTCTTTGGTAAGTAATTTTTTTGGTCTTTACGTTCACAACTCTTTGATATAACTTTTTTTTAATTAGTGTCTTTTTGTGTGTTCTTTAATGTTTGATCGTATATTTTAGATCTTATCTCTTTGATAATTTTTTTTTTTTGTCTCTTCGTTCACAACTCTTGGATATAACTTTTTCAAAATTAATATAGAATTTTGGATATCCTTTGATAAGGTAAAATATTTATCAAAACTTAAATATAAAAAACTAATGAAAATTCCTATTATAATTTATTCATATAGTTACGTAATAGTCCTAAAGTACAACATATAATACATATAATCTATTACGTAATTATATATATATATATTATAAGACATAAAAGTATAGATGATATATTATGGGATTAATAATGTATTTTCATCTATATCTTATAAAAACTTCTGAATGTTATGAATTATAGAAACACCCCATAAACATTATGCTATATACGCTACTAAAAATCTCCTTGTTAGTGTCAATTATAATAGTATCATTTTTTAAAGTGATGCTATAACATCATTAAGAAAATGATGTTAAAATAAAAATTAATGAGGTAACATGTATCAATAAAAGTGATGTAAAATAATTTAGTGTCACTAAATTTAACATCATTTTTAATTCAAGCATTATTTTTAAAATGAAGCTAACTATTAAATTAAATGATACTAAAATGACTCTTTTTGTAGTGATATAAATAAAGTAAAATAGGACATTGATTTAAACAAACTTATTTGAAGAGACACAACTTTTAGATGAAAGATCATATATTCTGGAATTATCATTCCAAGAAATGGTGTATTTATTACGAACATACACGTTTTTTTGTGTCTTGTTGTGTCTTGGTTTTGATAATGGAGATTGAAATTGAATCCCATAATCAAAACCCTAATTAAACTCAGAAACCTATTCGAACACCAATTTTGAAATTCTCCGCCAATCCCATTATCAGAACACAAAGTAGGAACCCTAATCGATTCACAAAATCGATCACGTAATCAAACCCAAAACCCAAATCGCGTACCAAAACCCAAAATCGTTCATCAAATTTAACCTGAAACCCTAATTAATCCCCAATTACGATTGCATAATCAAACCCGAAATTCAAATTGCACAAAACAGTATCTCATTCTGTCGATCTTCTCAAAGTTCTTGACTCAGACGGGAACCATTAAGCTTTGCAGATTGTGGTTTTGAAATTGAAAGAAAAAATTGGAAGAAAGAAAAAAAAGAGCGAGACAGAAAAATTGAAATTAGGGTTACAAAATAATCAGCCAAGTTAGCCACCGAAAGGTGTCAAAGCTCCCACCAACGCTATTCTCAGTATCTGCAGATTTCTTCTCGCCGGTGGCGTCGCTGGTGGAGTGTCAGTACTCTTCACTCTCTCCTTCTTCAAAATTACGAAACATCTCTTGATTCATTTTGTAGATTGATTCAATAATTGTTCTACGATCACTAGAGTAGATGAGGAACTTTTTGAGGCTTCCAGAGAAACTTGAATTTCCATTTCCATTGTTTAATGGCAATTTTAGTCAATCACCGTTCTCTTCCCGTGATTCTGTTTTGATAGATCAATTATACTCTAGGCACATAATCTTATTTTAGATTCGTGTTTGATCAGGTCACGAGCTACGGTTGCACCTTTGGAAAGGTTGAAGATATTACTTCAGGTTTTATTTCTCTTCTTTGGCTACCTATTTCTTGGAATTAAGTGTATCGAATTGACAAAGCCAACCCGTATATTGCTGTTATGTAGGTCCAAAATCCGCATAGCATAAAGTACAATGGAACAATACAAGGGTTGAAGTATATTTACAGAACCAAAGGTTTTCGTGGGTGGTACAAAGGAAATGGCACTAACTGTGCCCGTATTATTCCAAATTCGGCTGTCAAATTCTTCAGCTACAAGCAAGCTTCCAAGTAAGATGCCTAACTTTTTTTTTCTCTGTATTCTTCACTTTTCAAAATGCGCAATATTAGATTAAAGTTGCTCAAAGTTTTGTTCAGTTAAATTTATAGTTGAGTCTGTTTTTACACTTCGGTTTAATTTTCTACACTTTCTCTCTTTGATCATTGTTTTTCTCAGTATTGATAGAAAGGACACATGACTTCACCAATGACTAACACAAAGCTTCTTCATACAAAGTTAGCCCCGACTCTTGCTATTCGATCTGCAATCCAAGAATGGCTTCATGCTTCATCCGCTTTCCAGATACTGAGAAGAATAGTATTTGTAATTCTTTATTGAAATTAGCTTTGACTTTCTCGCCTTAATCTGATAAGAACTGATATTGACACAAGAAACGAATCGTTTATGTTTGGTGTAGCCATTTGCTTGATGAAATAGCTTGAATGTTGAATAAAATGCTGGAATGTACATTGTGTAGTTCTTATGTGAATCGATTTGATTTAAATATGTTATGTATATAATTTAAGTT
>OVAP01007801.1:0-10432 GCA_900406295.1 Aurinia saxatilis
TTAACTGTTTACCTTTGGATACTTAGTGGGAGATATTTGACCCCCACAATAACAAGATTTGAATGTCACAATTTTCGGTATTTCTTTTGATGCCTATAAACAGCAGGACAATCGACTACCTATATGGCTAATGAGCGGTTCATTTCTGAGGGAGACTCTTTTTTGTAAAATCAAGCGCTACTTGATAAACGACAAATTATCCTTTTTGATAATTGTCTTAGTGATGTCCACCATTGGTCGGCATCATTTACTCCAGTTCAATTCTAATATGTTGGAAGAGATATGTATAAGCTAGCTGATAGATTAGCTAAACTAAAAAAAAATAGCAGGCACCAAGTTGAAAGACTGACCAAATGTATAACACAAATGTAATTCAAGCCAATATGATTATAATTAGTTAAATTAAACTGCCACCTCTCTGTTATATACTTATAAGTCTTATATACATCAAAATCTCTTTATTAGTTATTTATTCAAAACAAATTTGTATTTTTTTTAGCAAATATATATGTCCAATTATAATTTTACTATTACCAACTATTTTGTATAAAAAAAAAAACATTTCCATGTTTTCAAAAAAAAAGAAAAAAACATTTCCATATAAAATCAATTGAATTTGGACATAAATATTTTTTAAACAGCTAATATATTTCAAAATTTAATAATATGGAAATAAAATATCAAATATAATTGTATTCTTATCCTTTTACCTAAGATCTCACTATATTCAAAACCACAGTTTTAGAATAAAATACCAAATACAATGAAAAAAATAAAATATATATATATATATATATATTATATAGTTGCTATTTATCACAATAATCTCATCTAATTAAGTAAATGTATTTTTTTTTTTTTTCGTCTGAAAACTTTTGTCTTCCCAAATTTTTTTTCTAAACATGCCTCTGTATCATTTCACTTTCTCTTATATATATACCCCCAAATGAATCTCTCTCACATTTATACAATCAAGTCGAAAATCTATAGTAATATTTTCATCTCTAAGATTTCCTCTCCTGTGAAAATGGCGCTTCCATGTGATAACAACGGTGTATGCATGCGATGCAAAGTGAAACCTCCGACGGAAGAATGTCTCACGTGCGCCACATGCGTTACGCCTTGGCACGTACAATGCCTTTCATCTCCGCTGGAATCGCTTGAATCCACTGTTGAGTGGAAGTGCCCTGATTGTTCAGGCAAGGTCGACTTCATTGCTGGTGGTGACGGTTCTTCGGGTCTTGTTGCTGCAATACGTGAGATTGAAGCAGATTCGTCTTTGACTGAGGCTGAGAAAGCTAAGAAGAGGCAGAAACTGGTGAGTGGTAAAACCGACGATGAGGATGAGAATGAAGCTGATAATGGTGTTATGGCTGCACTTCGTGACAATGTGAATTGCTCGATTTGTCTTGAGTTGCCTGAAAGACCAATCACGGTTCGTTCCTTCTCTCATTGATTCTGGTTTCAATAAATTCTTATGATGCATGTGTGATATTATCCATCGAGTTTCTCCTAGATTGTGGAATCTCGTTGTTGGATATGATTGTTAATGTTTTTCATTCACTTCGTAATTTCTGCTCTTCCACCATTAAATTTGTTTTCTGGAATATTAGATTTTGTTGTTATTATCAGATGCATATTGACTTTTGTTTTTGCTTTCCATTTGTTTTAATAAGTTGATATTCTTCTGTATTAAGAGATAAGCATAATGGTTAAATCAATTACACAAATGAGATGACTGTATCCCGATAAAATTCGTGAGGCGATATAATCACTTTGAATAGAATGTAATCTGAAATTAGTATCATTCTTGTGGGGTATTTTTTTTTCTTTTCAAAGTAAGTATTATTGGAAAGGGTGGTTAATGTTTTAAGCACCGCTAATGGTTATCTCGTATGTATTTTCTAGACTCCGTGTGGGCACAACTTTTGCTTGAAATGTTTCGAGAAATGGGTTGGTCAAGGGAACAATACTTGTATGAAATGCCGTGGCTCAATTCCTAAAAAAATGGCAGCCAATCCTCGCATCAACTTAACCCTAGTTGTTGTTATTCGTCTGGCAAGGGCTTCCAAACCTGCTATTGTGACAACTACTAAAGTTTATCATCACATCAGCAATGAAAACCGTCCGGATAAAGCATTTAGAACTGAGCGGGCAAAGAAAACAGGGAAAGCTAATGCTTCTAGTGGCAAAGTTTTTGTGACAATACCATCAGATCACTTTGGTCCTATCCCAGCTGAAAATGATCCCACCAGAAATCAAGGTGTTTTAGTTGGAGAACTGTGGGACGACAGACTTGACTGTAAGCAATGGGGTGCTCATTTCCCACACATCGCTGGCATTGCTGGACAATCAGCCTACGGAGCCCAGTCAGTGGCAATCTCCGGAGGTTATGAGGATGATGAAGATCACGGAGAATGGTTTCTCTACACAGGAAGGTTTGGGTTACAATACTCCTTACCTTGTGCATTTGATTAATCAGTTTTCTGTTTTTGTATCAATAATTGCTTGGACTAAGACTCGTTTTGTAAATAATCATGTATATTTTTCCCCTCTTTCATTGGTTATAAAAGTACCCTTGCTCTAGCTTCTTGGTAGATTATCTCTTTTTTGCTTGAAAACGTGCGAATGTGCCTTGCAGTGGAGGAAGAGATCTCAGTGGGAACAAAAGAACCAACAACAAGCAGGCTTTTGACCAGAAGTTTGCAAAGGCAAATAAAGCTCTTAGAGTTAGTTGCAAAATGGGCTATCCTGTCCGAGTTGTCAGGTTAGTCGTTTTTTTAGCAAAATTCCACTCCTCTCAACATCTCTCTCACTTTCTGTAGCCTTTACTAAACTTCAGGAAATGGGATGATTCCCTCTGTCAAAATTGTTATCTTAATTACATAAATATATTTTTCTTGGGGAAGCACAACTAAGTTGTATGTCCTTATTATACCCACCTTACATGGTTTCTTTTTTTTTTTTTGCTATTTTATCCAACTTTATTGATATAATATATACATAAATATGTCTTAACTCTCTTTATGCACGCAAATTACCAGGTCTGACAAGGAAAAGACTGCATATGCTCCTGAGAAAGGAGTGCGATATGATGGGGTTTACAGGATTGAGAAGTGTTGGCGAAAAGTTGGAATACAGGTTCTGATGTAGCTAAGAATCCTAATTCTCCACAAGTTCTTCTCATGTAGACCTGAATTGTTGGTCCTGACCTACTCGTCTATTTTGCATAGGGTTTTAAGGTCTGCCGTTACTTATTTGTTCGATGCGACAATGAGCCAGCTCCATGGACCAGGTTTGATCATTTTTTTCTTAAAATGACTTTTTTGTATTTGCTTTTTATGCTCATAAGATACAACGAATTAAATTATATTTCAGTGATGAGCATGGTGATCGTCCAAGACCTCTACCTAATATTTCAGAGCTCAAGAAGGCCACTGACTTGTTTGTGAGAAAGGAAAATCCTTCATGGGATTTTGATGTAAGTGAAGTCTTTTCTTCTCTCTCTCTCTCTCTCTCTCTCTCTCTCTCTCTAACATACTACATATATAGTTTAGTTACAAAAACCTACATCAATCTCCCAATGATTACGGTTTCGAGTGATTGAGCATATATCAAACTTTTTTCTTCTAGTTCCTTATAATGTATTATAACTTTTCTTGTGCATGCTGATACATTTACTTGATCAGGAAGTCGAGGGTCGTTGGAAGTGGGTGAAGTCTCCACCTGCTAGCAGAAAGACAGTTAAGGCTTCTGGTCTTGGGGGGAAGAGATTGAGGAAATCCGCAAAGAACAGTAATATAAGTGACAAAATTCTGAAAGGTATAAATGTCTGTTTCTATGTTGCTGCTTTTCAAACTCAAATATTTTTTAAGCGGCCATGTGCATCTAACTTGTCAATTGGTTTTCGTATTTTGTTGACACAGAATTTAGTTGCCAAATCTGCCGGAAAGTGATGAATCTTCCGGTGACAACACCTTGTGCACATAACTTCTGCAAGGCCTGCTTAGAAGGTAAATTTGATGGTGTAACTCAAGTGAGAGAGAGAAGCAGAGGCGGGCGCACGTTACGTGCACAAAAGAACATCATGACTTGTCCTTGTTGCCCCACTGACCTTTCTGACTTTCTCCAGAATCCGCAAGTAAACAAAATCATCTCTTCTTCTTAAATCATTTGTGTTCCTTAAGTTAGATCATCATGTTGATCAAGTGTGAGTATCATCAAATAATCCTTCTTACATGCTAAATGGATTGATAAACTTAAAACTGTCGGGATTCCATCATTTCGTATAGCAATTGCGAAGACTTTATAATTTTGTTTTGTTAATTGGAACTTTGAACTTTCCATGGCATAAAACATGTGAAATTGTAGCTCTATTTGACCACATTTTCACAAAACGTGTGATAAACAGGTGAACAGAGAAGTGATGGATGTGATAGAGAAGCTAAAGAAGGAAGAGGATCGGACAAAGAAAAAAACATCTGAAAACTATGAGGTCACAATGAAGTCCAACTTTGGAGGAAACACAAACTTTGGAGAAGAAGAAGAAGAAACTCAGACTGTTGCCTCTGAAGAAGAACCTCCAACAAAAAAGATGAAACTGGACACTGTTGCAACTAGCTAGGTGTGGCCATGTGGGTACCCAGTAACTGTGGAACACTCTTACCCCAATGATTGCAATGTAATCATATTATATAAAGTTGAATAGGATGGAGGTGAGCTTGACACATGATATAATTATAACTCTTGATATTGTGATGTGTCGTTGTTTAATCTTGATGGTAACATGTGTTATATAAAATCTTTAATGTTAATTAATTAACTTTTTGTATTGTTAACTATTTATACGTTATAGAAAAACACAAATTGTTCATTGTTTTTTGAACAATTCAACGAACAAACAAAAAGAAAAAGAAAAAGAGATAAAAATAAAAATAAAAATAAGTAAAGTAGTATGTGAATGTGATGTCAGATATAGTGTTGCTACTTGCTACTATTACATGATTGCTAAGAAGTCTCTGATTTCATGTTTATAGAAAGACGATACACAACATTTACCTGGTGATCATTTTCTTAACAAAACCTTTGAGGCTACTAGTAAACAAAAATAAAAACTTATTTTAGGTTTTTGTAGGTTTTTTTTCTTAAATATCTTAAAAAACAAAATAAAAACAATTAAAGGTGGGAAAGTTTAACCCTTGGCCACCATCAAATTTTTACATCTCGCTTTTCTGGTGGCTGGCATCATTTGGTTGCCACCGGAGAGATTTTATCTTTCTTTTTTTTTCTCGTCTCTCGCGGTGTTATCTTCTCTGGGTAGACCGTACGGCATGTGGTTCCCCTGGTTGGTTGGGGCGTGTGGTTCCCCTGGTTAGTTGGAGTTTTTCTCTCTTCTCCAGCTACTTAATTACTCAGGAGATAAGGCTTATGGTTGAGTTTTTTTCCCTCGATTTCTCTTGTTGGGACTTATCTCTCTTTTCCACCTAATTAGTCTGGATATAGAGCTTATGAATATTAGTTTAACTAGGACACTTGACCAAACACAGATACAAGATTCAAAGAATCAAGAGTCTGTTGGGAGAAGAACTTTCATGTTTTTAAGATCAAAAGAACTTTCATGATGGCTCAGTAGTATCTGGATAATTTTATTGTTAGGCTTGTGATACTAGAGTTTTCATGATTTTGATTTGTTGTTCGTTGTATTCTTCGACTACTCTGTTACTTTCAATAATATTGATCCACATGATTAAAAAAAATATTTTAAAGTGAGAAAGTTTGGGGCTTAACCACATATACTCATTTTTTCGTACCCTTAATCACATATACCCACAACAATCACATATACTCATCTTATTGGGGAAAAAGTCTAAACTACCCATGAACCAAATCTGCTATAACCCTCCTTCCTTTTGATTCGACGCAGTTGCCGTCGTTATCGTAGCTTCGTCTCCGGTGCCGTCATTTTATTCCTGATGCCGTCGTTTCTCCGGGTCCATGGTGTTCTCCATTTATTTTGTTGTACAGAGAACAACGAGATCCCCAAATCTCTTTCAGTTCAATCTTCTTCAATGTACTTCTCACGCTACTTCTCTTCCCGAATCTTTCTTCTCCAATCTGACAATAGTCACGCTCTTCTCTCCAGTCTGGCAAGTCGTTGTGGAAGAGATCCACCGTGTTGAGAGAGGGACTCGGTATAGCGAGTTATGGGAGAGAGAGGAGAAACGGAGTCACCACCGTGGTGGAGCCGGAGCTGAAGACGTCGACAACGAGTCTGGTGCTGGAGAGGAACAAGAGGGGCATAGAGGAAATGGCGAAAGAGGTTAGGCTGATTGGCGCAGTCCAGACCTCGAGGGCCTCTCACGTCATTGGTGAAAGAATGCTTCGGCTCCTTATGTGGTTTTCATATAATTTGACCCCCTTAGGACCTGTGTGGAATGCATCAGGGAAGCCTGCTACTACTAGTGCTCATGCAATGGGTCCACCGGGTGCTCCCGCTCCTCCACCAGCACCAGTCTTCAGTGCTGGATCTTCAAAGTCATCATCGTCGTCGAACCAGAAACAAGGGATGTCTGTTGTTTTCCAGGGGCTCGGGTCAGGTTCCGTGACCTCGCGTAGGATTGAAGTAGTGTATGTCTTCATATTTCTGGTATGGTGTCTGTTTGGAATGCGAATCATAAAGCTGAATTTTGGATTCTCTGTTTTCATTATTTATGTGTAGATGTTAGTGAATTCAATGGAGAACATTAAGTTGAAATATGTTTGAACTCGTGGATTTGTTTGTAGAATGTGGAGGGCAAACGCTCTCGTCAAAGAAGACCTTATCGGACAAGGTTTTTACAGGTTAAGGAGGGGAAGGAGAGAGTAAGACTCCCTTTTTCCAGTCTTTGTTGTAAGTTTGTATAATATTGTATTTGGTTCCGTTTGCAATACTTTTGGAACTTGTGTTTTCTATTTAATGTGTTATTCTTTTGCTCATTTGGTTAAATCTGTCTTTGATTACAAGATTTATAAACTGCTCATACTATTTTCGGTCTTGTTCTTACTCATATGTATGTACAAATATCACTAACGAGCAGACGGGATCAAGGTCTTTCTTGAGAAAAGGAGTTTATGTATATCGGGACAGAAGGAAGAATGTATAGAGTTAAAAGAATGCTTTTGATTTGTTAGCAACGGAGGATTTGGTCGGACCAGATACTTTTTAACATAGGTTTAAATCCACAATCATCATATTTCACGATTTTGACTATCTCATCTCTATTGCTGCCTCTTATGACAAGCAATCTCTCACAGATTGTTCGACCTTTGTTTAATTATATTTCAGCTTCATCTTTTCTTGCATAAACTTTTTATTTAATAAAAAAAAAAGAGGATTACTCCCAATCTATATGAAATCAAAACCATTACAGATTAAGATTTTTATTATGTTTCAGTTTCTTTTCTTGTAAATGCTTATAAATACCTTAGAAAAGTTTATATATATTTTTAATTGTATAAATATCTTAGAAAATGTTTATAAATGGTTTAGAAAATACTTATAAATACTTTAGAAAATGCTTATAAATACTTTAGAAAAACTTTTTTTTTTTTTAAATTGTATAAATGTCTACAAATATTTTAGAAAAAATTATATAAACGTTTTAGAACCTTAGAATTTCTTTAGAATAGCCTTATTTATAATTTCTAGATTATCTCTTAATTTTTGTTAGCTTAATTTCCTTATAATTTGTTTATAATTTCTTTAGAATTTTCTTATAATTTCTTTAGAATATGTTTATCATTTCTAAATTATCTCTTATTTCAGTTTTTCAGTTTTTTAGATTTTTCTTTTTATATATATCAAATAATGATAACAAAAGTTTTAGGAGACATTGATAGAAATAAAGTAAATTTCGATCTCTATATTACACCAAAGCCAAAGAAGAGAAAACAAGAATCTACACAAACATACAAGTCCATGCTTTTAAACATCATACAAGTCCAAGTTTGAACAAAGTTGGAGAAAAAGATTGACCATTCATTTGAACAACAACCTTTTAACCAATGTGTTTTATTAGAGGTCTAATTGGGGAATTTGTTTTTAGACCATTACCAATAGAGCATTTGATGTATTTTCTCAGCCAATGACCTTATTCTACTACAGGTGGTGTTCCAAGTCGTAGAAACGCCTTAGTCCCAACCCACTTTCATTCGTGGGCAAGCAAACATTTTGCCAATCCACTTTTGCGTTTTTGTGGCTGTTTACATCACCCAACCAAAGAAAGCGAGATCAAATTTTTGTTTATACATCCACGAGGCAGGATAAAAGTTGATGCTATTGTAGTGGTAACGTAACCTTCATTACTAAGACATAAAGGTATTAGTCTCCTAGTGCCCTTAAAATAACCTTCCGTATGGCCATTTATTGAAATAGAAAAACTTGGAGTTGAGAGATACTTTAGATTGTCCAGTTCAAGAACTTAACATGGATGTTGATAGCTCTCAATATAGCATTGATGAAGCCCCATCTAATCGAATCAGAAACCTTGCGGAGATAAATCCTTAGCATGAACCTTGGCTCAATATCCTTTTTTGTTGTAGCAATGTATTATTTATGTTGTAAGCATGACGATTTAAAACAACAACCTCCCTAGATAAAAGCAGGCTGAGAATGAGAACTAATCAGGAAAGAAGATTACAAAAATCAGCCATATAATTCAATTCCACTATTAATTATTAAACAATACCTACATGAACAGTTTTGTAACCTGCTGCAAATATCAATGGACTCGTCTTTGTTTTACATTCTTTTGTCACATTAATGCCATCCAAATACACCACGTACAAGCAAATCTCCTTCTTGTTACACATTTAAGAACATTCAGAATTTCAGAATACAACATTCTGAATACTCTCATATATGTTACCAAGCCTATGATAAAGACAAATCCTTCTACCTAAAAAAAAAACAAATCCTCCCCCCATAACTCACATACCAAACCCTTCAAAGTCAATCCACAAGTAATACACTCTCGACAAGCATCTTACCAGCAGCGATGACGGAGATGACGCGACGGTGACTAGCAGAGGAGCTCTGAGAAGAAGCGACGCCATTGTCGTGGTTTGACAGTGAGATCTATCGGTAATTAAGGCATCTTCTTCCTCAGCCGTCTCAAATCCTTTCCCCGCCGCATCAACGCCATTCTCGGCCCCATCTCAAATCCTTCTTCGTGGGAATAAGGATTAGTGATTACGATTTGAGTTAGATGAAGCAATAACGGTGGTGGTGGTTAATGGTGACCAAAGAAGAAGATTGAATAAGGGAAGATTAGAGGCGGTTGAGAGAAAGGCATTGAAACAGAGACGGAGACGTGATTTCTAAACAAGGGTAAAATGGTATTAAAATAAAAGAAGTTAGGTATATGTGATTAGAAAAAAGGGGTATAGTTATATGTGGTTAGTGGATATAGAAAGTTGGCTATATTTGTCATTCTCTCGGAAGATTTTCGTATGTTATTTACTTTTTCTTTGTAAATGAAATATGGGTTAAACTCTCAAAACTTTTGAGCATACTAGGTGGTCTCCGCGTTAAAGCGTGGAGATAATTATTTAAAATACATTCCTAAAAAATTAGTTGAACTTAAAATATTTTACCTTTAGACAAATACTCAACTTAAATCAAACCAATGTAAATAACGGCATTAAAAAGGGAAAATTATAGACCGTAGATAAATTACAATGAACTTAAACGGGTTCAACAAAATGGTTTTTCACTTAAATAAATCCTTTTGTCAACAACCTATGGGAAAATTAACAAATAAGCACAGTAATTCTCCGCGTGGAGAATCCAAATAATTCACAATTTTAGCTATATTTTTTCCTTTTCGGTTTCTTTTTATATGATCTTATAGTCAAAACATTTAAATTTTTTAAAGAGTTTACACCAAATAATAACATATGCAAAAAGATGATCTAAGTAAGCAAGTAATGTTGTTTCGTTTCACCTACCTACAAAACATACATAAATAAGGGAAAAAAACTAGAATAACACATATTATATGTAAAACTACTATTTTGTCAAGTTAAAGTTTGGACCAAGTGATATTTTATTAATGACCACCTTGTCCTTCAATCATTTGATAAAAAAACAGTAATTACGAAAAATGCCATTACTGTTTTTTTCGGAAATAATTATATTTACGATAATGCCATTATAACATGTGGTGGCAGATTTATAATTCACGACAGATTTATTAAGGTCATGGCAGATTTATTTTGGTATGTTATTCTAGTAATGAAAATTTTTATGTTTGACAGATTTATAACAAAAACTCTGCCACATGAGGTGGCAGAGTTTAATATTCATGGCAGAGTTATATGTTTACGGCAGATTTAATTTTTTATTTTCGGTTATGTGGTGACAGATTTGTTTATCCCGTGACAGATTTATTTA